>VZTU01004428.1:2202-59221 GCA_013400835.1 Zapornia atra | reverse complement strand
GGGTGGGAGGAAAAAAAGAAAACGAGAAGAAAGGGAAAGGAAGAAAGGAAGAGGTGTCCCTGAACTCTTCTGTTTCTCTTTAGGGACAGGTTTGCTGCAAGTTAGCAGATGTTGCACAACTCCAGAGCTAATCAACATTAAAGCTATGGTTTTTGTTTAAATTCACGTAAAACAGAAAACACAAAATGAAATAGTTTGCTTAGTACTTTGTTCCCAGTCCAGCTGTCTTCAAATAAATGTTTTTGTAAGGGATGAAAAGATTAAGTATCTTTTCTTTGTAATGGAGAAAACAACACATTTGACACCTACTGTTGTGCTATTAACCACAATCTATGCAAGACAGAGATTATTTCTTTTATATATATTACATATTATCAATAACTGGTTTCTAACAGAAAAGTCCCTTTTTCGACACACTTTTCTATTGTATTATCACTAATACCTTCTTTTTGGCTATTGTTTTGTACCTTATTGGGCAAACTGCTCCGAGTCCCAGAAGCAGCCAGTAAGCTATCACTTCTGCTGGCAGTGATCCTGGGTGGCATTGAAGCCCCACTGATGAACATGGAAGGCTCCCATTCAACCGAGTGGATTCCTGGGGTGAATCTCTGGCATTGCCTACGCCAGAGCCAGAGGGGGAGTGCCACAGGCACATACTCATTGATGAGGATCAGTGCACGGAACGCTGTGTAAATGCAAGCATGTCAGTCACCGCTGCCTGAAAATTAGCATAATCAACTACAGGGTGCATTTCTGTGCATCTAATATACACAGCTAATTACATCAAACTAGAGCTGCCTAGTGCTAATTTCAACGTGGTATGGAGAATGAAGTTACATAGCATGTTAACACTGTCTTAAGGTACTCAGAAGCTATTATTTCCTTGGGAATCAATAGGAAGTGGAAGCATTGACTCGAGCAATATATATCAAAAAAAAAGGAAAAAAAATCATTCTTTCGTGCTTCAAGCTAGAGATTGGTACAGTTTCACAACATCAGCTACATATTAGTGCCCAAACTGTTGCAGTAGTACCTGTGCCATCTGTATTTTATAGGCCTATTTATGAATCCCTTAGTTACAGTCAGATACGTTAACTGGAATGCATTGTTCAAGCACATTATTCCTCTAGACATCTTTTCAAAGTAGCAATATAATAAGATATTGACCATATATGAATTGATTGAAAGAATAAAGGCCAGTGGTGACCAAGTAATTGAACTTTCCTGATTCAAGTTTTGATCAATAATGTATTAATTTAGACTCTGAGCAGAAACCTTTTACCTTTTTTTTCCCTCCCACACTTTCCGTCTGTCTTTCCCTTTTCTTTTTTTTTGGTCTCTTATCTCTCAGCATTTCAAAGGGACCCCATCATGGTCCTGTGCAATGAAATGGAGGCAGAGAAATTGTGAAAGGTTACCAAATTGTAACTTTTATATAAAATGTGTTATTGTGTTGCTGTGAAAAGACTTTTTAGTTATTGCAAGATACTGGAGAATTGTGAGTGAACTTTGGAGCATTCACCCTCTTATTATCAAACTAACAGCAAACACTATCTTTTCATCTGCTGCCGTCTGCCTTAGCTGACATCTTTCATGTCCCAGTCAAGCTGTAAGATTCTCAGCTCTAGGCGCACTCTCAGAAATGCTCAGCTATATATTTTTGGATTATCGGATTCTGGAAAATATAATTTCTATCTGATAGTAGCAAATACAATATAAGGGATTTTGTTGGATACCGTTTTACATGTAACTATGTACTTAGTTACTATGGAAATTAACATGAGTATCTAATATCTAAAACCACTGTTTTCAATTCTTTTCATGGAAGACAGAGAAATCTTAGAGCTGATATACTTCCCTGTGATTTAAGAAATCCTGCATCTCATAAACTCTGTGTGTGGCTGTGTGCAAGTCATTTTGGTTGCCAATTAAGAAAGCCCTGGAGAACATGCTTAATCTTAAAAATACGTCCTTGTTTATTCAAAAGGAGTAACGTGTGCTTAATATTAAACTGATGCCTCTATACTTGGACGAGGAAGGGGACTCGCTATGCCTACAGTTAGTTACAGCGCTTCCGTTCCAGGGTACATACAAAAGGTTTTTTGTTTTAATTTCCACTGGAAATGAGGAACTCTGAGTAACTCCCTGATCTGTCTTGCCACTACCTAAAATTTATAATGTGTTATTATATAATGGACATGTCATCTATTGTGAGGCAGCCTGGTGCCACTGTAATGCAAGTAATAAACAGCAATAACTCATAATATAACCTAATGGGTTTTTTTCTTCTATAAAGAAATTCAAGTGGCAAGGTCTTATATTAAGGTTCAAGAAGAGAGAGAAAAACACATCATGGTTCATATATTTTCATAATTAGTCTCATGATGAACTGCAAACTTGCCCTCATGTGTGTGATTACCTGGTCAAGTGAAATAGATCTCTCTCAATCCGCGATCGGCTGTTACTGGAGACAAAACTGCAGTACATCCACTATGCAGACTTCCTCTTGCCAGGAAAGAGGTTTCTCTAATGCAATTTAGTATGAACCTCTCAATTATTTCCCACAGAATTAGTAACTGCTAGGACTAAATTGGAGAAGTGGAAAGGATTCCTTCACACAAAATACCCCATAGCATATGTGTATTTTTAATTATTATATTCTTGTAAATAGAGATACAGGTGCAGTTCACTTTGGAACTAAT
Organism: Zapornia atra; assembly: GCA_013400835.1. NCBI lineage: Eukaryota > Metazoa > Chordata > Aves > Gruiformes > Rallidae > Zapornia > Zapornia atra. Next base: position 56,519 of record VZTU01004428.1, on the reverse strand, counting down.
GGAACTGCTCACATCATATAGCCATACTAGGAATGTATTTATGTTCAAACATCCATATGTGAAATTATCCTGACCTGGTAGTTCTTTTCTCTTCATTCTATTTATCAAATAGTTTCCAATCTCTAAGTGCAGGTATGAGTCACAGGAAGGGTAGGGAGAAATGCTTGAAGGGTTTTTGTGTTCTGTTTCTGGTCAGAAATACATTTTTACAGTAGATTTTATGAAACATTGTCACCACAAGCTGGAAGTCACATTTTTCAGTGAATGCAGTACTCTGTCTATGTTTGCAAGGATGTGAAAGCAATTAGTGTGGTTTAAATCCAAAGCCAGACCCTCAGACAAGACATGCCTTGCCATGTTCCGGTGCTGTTGGGCATTCACGTACAAGGAGCTGTGTTCAAGTGTATTTGTTAGGTGAAGCTGAGGACGGGACAAAGTTCACCTACTGACATGACTTTAGAGCACTGATTACATATGTACAATTCCCGCTTTAAAAATGAGATGCTGTGATTTGATTTGTATATAAAATATTCAAATGGAAGGAATGGAAAGGGGTGATGGACCTAATCTTAACAATAAGATAATTCTTTTTCCTGCCCTGAAAGGGGGAGGCAGAGGTTCTTCAGGGAAGGACTTCTTTTCTAATTCTCAGTATCCCCAGTAAAGGCAGTCATCCTGGGCTCTTTTTAGACCCAGTGGCATTTCTACAGAGCGATTCAAATGACCTGACTTACACAGCTCTCTTAGGGGGCTACGTGTCAGGACCTAGGAGGATAAAGTTTGGGTAACTCCTTCAATACAAGTACTGAAGTTGTGTTTGGTGAGATGAACAAAATCTTCCTCTGTGGAAGAGTGATTATCATTTTTCCTATATCACAACAGAAAATTAATCTCAAGTGCAGCTGTGGGTGCACCATTATCACCTTAGAGCACAATTTACAGGAGGTCTGTGTGGGTATTTTAGAAATGTTTTCAAATGCTTTTATTAACTTATGATAGAGTCAACACTTCTGTCTTGGCAATCAAGGTTTCATACTAATATTAATTCACTCCTGGTTTGCTCTGTTTTTCATTTTATCCCACACTGACTGTAACATAAGCCAGGTGTTTGGTGCCCCTTCTGATGCTAGGCTGCATGTGCTAAGCGTGCCTGCGTAGAGGACTCTTTTGAGATCAGGGATCTGCTGGATCAGGTTAGGCTACTGCTTTGCCTGCTTTGGGAGAAACTCCTCCTCTTTATCGGCCACAGGCTTGTCTACAGCAGCCAGTTTTTACAGAGGCTGTGCACAGGTTATTCTCCTGGCCTTTACGCACTCCTCCAGCTGTGCTCTGGGAATCAATGTATGAACACATCAAAATCCAGTCCTTCCTTCTTACCAGGTATTCAGAGAGACTTGTGCTGAAAGCACAAGAGAGAAGCATTACATTACTGCAAATGCAATACATTTACATTAGTAAAATTCCACACTGATTGCACGTTGCAAGAGTGGAGGAAAAAGGTGAAAAGGTTTTGTTTCATCTCTGCGATTTAGTAAATAAGATGCAGCTTGTAAAACCCGATAGTGAAACTAGCTGATACAAACGTAGAGCTGGGCAAACAGATCAGCAGTTCAGCTGTCACACTAATGCCTACATAAAGATCCTGCACTTACTCCATGGCTGTTGCTTCTATGAAACACAGTTCACTAGAAAAAAAATGAGAGCAAGTAAGAAACAGGGAGAGACTGAATACAAAAGCAAGAGGTAAGAGAGATTCAAAACCTGAGAAACATGCTGAAAAACAGTGTCATTCAAGTATATCTTTTCAATTGATGTAAATCTCCACCTTCTCAAAGTGGGAAGGAGAAACAGCCATTGCAAAAACATGATGAAACCAGAGTTTTTACATTATGTCAATCAGCAGAAAGGCAAAAGTCATCAGGACACAACAGCCCGCAAAAGGTAACACACATTGGCCTAAACCCCTAACAAAACTGTAATTTGTTAAATTGACTTCAGCATTCCCCTTACAAAAACCCTGGTCATTGAGAAAAACAGATACAAGTCTTTCACTGGGGAGAGTGAAAAAAATGCTTCTTCCTTGTTTTGCTGTAAGGCATATGATGCCAAAAGGAAAATGACTTCCGAATGTTTTCTCCTCTAAAACCAGTACTCTACTGTTAACAACTTGAATTTGACTTTCAGTGGGAAATATTTGCTATTTTCAACAATACAAAGTTGAGACCCAGCAAAAGCTAACTCCTGCCATCTTAGTCATTCTTCATCCTCAGGTCAGTCTCATCACTTATCATGTGAAGTAGCTTGGGAGATGTTTTTCACCTTGCCATTCAACCAGTAGAATTTTAGGCTTAATGCACACAAGACAACTATGAAACAGGAAAAAAAAATAGGGATAGACAAAAGTTATGAAAAATTCCGATATATTTTTCATAAAATAATATTGCCCTCAACTTTGTGAAATAAAGTAGATACCCTGCTTTGAATGGTTGTTATTTTACACCTCCAGACATATTTCTGAAAATGGAGTTATTTTTGATTCTTCCATTTTCATTAAATAATTGCAGTTGTAGGGAAGACATGAATGTGCTAGTGGTATGCAATGAAATCTGAGATTTGACATAGATTATATATTCCCAGTGGAGAACATTGCAATTGATTTATTCAAAATGCAACCCATCATTATAAGTCAAGGACTCTTAGAAACATAAGAGTTCTGAATTAGAATGGCAATCTTTTCCTTTAAAAGTAGAAATTAGCCATCCTTCTTTTCTTATATATGCTCTGGATTAATTTACACAAGCTTTATATTAAATAATACTATTTAATGAAGATAGTTGCCTGGTAGGATTGTTGTTAACTCAAATTGCCATTGCCCTAGGCAACATTGGCTCTGTCTCCATTGTTAAAAAAAGCTCTATTTTCTAAGGGAAGGAACTGGCATATTTTATCTTACCCACAATGATTCTATATATAGAGAATAATTTTTAGAGTAGTCTATGTTTAAATATATACTGAGCACATTTGTACAAGGGGAAGAGTGGACCCATGATGACTGTACTAATTTAAGTCTTTGAGACCCAGGTTCTGTTTGCCGGCTTCTGCTTTGCTTATATCATGATCTACAAAAGGGATTGGTGCCCGAAGTGTGACAAAGATATGATTTAGGTGTTGAAAAATCTTGGCTTAATCTCTGGAGGATCTTCATGTCATTGCCTCAGAAGAAATACTGGGCAAGGGCTACTTTCAGACACTCTTCACTCATCCCTGGGGGCTTGTGTCAAATGGTGACTATACAGAAGTTACTAATGACCATAAAGGAAGCTCTAGAAACCAATGTGCTTTTTTGGAGGACTTTCACTAGGAGCTCTATCAGTATTGTTAAAACAATCAGATAAGAAGGTACTTAATTATTCTTTGGAATCTGATTAAATTTTAAGTATTTTTTACCCTCAACTAAAATAACCCTTATTTTTTATAATTAGTATTGTACATTAAATCTTACTTTAAATTATATTTTAGTGATTAATTAGGTTTTTGCATTTATTATATTTGCTACATCTGATTTACTTTTTGTAAAAAGTTTCATTTGGTTTTCTTTGTTGATGTGCTAACATTATTAAGAGACCACCAGTGCATTTCAGTTTTGTGCATCAGAAATGTTATTATTCTTTAAAATTACCTTATAAATGTTCAGCATCTCCTTTAAATGCTAAATACTCAGGAGGCTGGATTTGCTTTTCCGAGTACATCATTATGAGACAGAATAAATCATAATTAGAATTTTAGTCTAATATATTATTAAAGTAGTACTGCTAAACTGTTCTGGCAAATGCCACTGCTGTTGTCTTAGGTCTACAATGGGCAGTATCTCAATTTAATGGGCTCCTCATAAACCAGTTAGGAATTTAAAACTCATTTTTCTTCTACATTTCCTAGGTAATTTTAAGCTTCTGGTTCTGTTAAACCAAAGCCTTTTTCCATTCCAAAAAGACTTCTGAAACTTAAATTGAACAAGACGAATTTTTTGTACAAATTAATTGCTGATTAATTAAGCTTTGGAAAAACATTTTGTTGAAGAAGACAAAGGAAATCCAAACTTACCAGGAAATGTTAGAATTTTTATATGTATTTATTTTAAGATTTTGAAAGCTGGAAGTCTAATCATCAGGATTATAGTGGACTATGGTACAAAGCGACAAAATTTATCTTTGTCTCAGGAGTAGACATCTTTCTGGGAAGAATGGATTCCCTGTGACAAATACAAGACCCACAGGGAGACACTACAATTCAGTTAGAGTCACTTCCATTGAGGCAAAAAGGAGTGTAAAATTTCTGTGAATTCTCTCCCTCCTACTCAGTCTCTTCTGTTGATGACACTCCTGAAAGCTCTGGGCACCAGGGAAGTGCAAAGCCTCTGTACCTACACCTCCACACAGGGATGGCCGGTTGGAGACTCTTTCCACTCTGAGAACCTGGCAGGGACATTTTCTCTCTTTTTTTCCCCAAAAGAAAAAGGCTGCAGACAAGTGGCACTTCCAAAGAAACCTTTATGTCCATAGGGTATTGTTTTCTTTACTATGGTTTTCAGTAAGACACAGTATCTTAATTCAGTTAGGTTATTTTGAACACCCTACCAATGTAGTTTGTTTTCCAGAGATTTTTTTGGTAATAGAGAGTGATGTACACTGAACCAGACACCCATTTCCTCTTGGCTGCTATTCAGGAGCATAATTGTTTATACAAAATATTTTTTTCAGTTTTTTCCCTGTGAATTTTTTAAGGATTCCTCTTCACCATATGTAGAGATGAGAAAAGCAAATGATACTGACAGCTATTGGCTTATAGAGGTTAATCTCTTTTAAATAAAACGTAAGGCCAGACCTTTCTAGTTAACTATAAAATATTATTCCCACAAGTTTGCCTATTTCCAGTCTTAAATATCAGGTTTTCTCTTAATTGCTCAAGAACACGTATGCTGAAAACACCTATTCTGAAGAAATATTATGCATAGCTCTCGTTACAATGTGTAGGCAGATCTATTGTTATACACCTCATTCAGTTGGCACTTCAAGCAAATTCCTATGAAAGATTTTGTACTGCAAGGTCCAAAGAGGTTTTTTGTACATTTCTTAGGATTATCTACTATGGCTTTTGTTTAATGCTCTTACCAATTTCGTGTTCCTAAATAATCCTAAAACCCATGATGGGATTCCTTTGCTTATTGAATTATACAAAAAGTTTTGAGAAATTACACTTAGATATTTTTTTTTATAGGGAGATCATTATATACCACGTGTTTTGTTCCTCCTTTTGAGATACCAAATGTCTTGAGGATAAGATTTGAACATACCACAAATAAAAAACAATTTAAACGGTGAACATATGTAAAACAAAAGAAAGTCAGGCTGTGTGAAATAGAGAAATGGATGTTACTGCAGTTAGGCAGTGGGTGTGCATGTGCTTTAAGGATAGGACTATACCTCCTGTATAGAAGCTTAAGCAATCACACCAAGATACCTATATAACCAAATGGCATCCAGTACCAGAAGGTATTCAGTATCTCGCAGGTCTAGGTCTTAACACTTCATCTGCACATACTCTCTTGCAATTCTTACTCTGCATTGTAACCTGTTCTGGTAATTATGTTTTGTTCTGAATAGTCCCTCTTAGATTGATGGGTGGCACTGACACTGTTAATTAGGATTTTGACCTCACTTCCTTTAAAGCAAATGACAAAGCTCCTATTGACTTCAAATAGCACAGGGTAAAGCTTTAAAGAACAAGCTTTTATTGTATTCATGTCAAATAAATTTCTAACGCCTAGACACTGCTGAAAGATGAGGAGTATTTGAGAGGAGACACTAGGAGTCAAAGAGGCCTTGCATTTTGCTACACAGGCTTCAATTTCAAACTTTTTCAATATTGTATACTGAAAAGATACATACTTTCATATTGCATAGGTTTGTCATTTGAAATGAGATAATTGTTAAATGAAATGAAACAATTTTACAGAGTTATATTCATTTTCTATTACTGTGCATTCCAAAATATCATGGGATTTTGCTACTGGCTTCAGCACGTCCCAGAATTCATTCCAGAAAACTGACAGATTTATGGAAAGCAGGTTTCAATATGTTGTTTCCCCCTCTATTTCACAGAACAATAATATTGTATTTATAACATCTTGCTTTCTGTATGCACATATTTCCTTTTCCACACAAGGAAAGAGTTGATAAACAATGACCGTACTGTGATGTGGATAAGGAAAAGGACATCAGAAGGGCAATTAATTCTTCCATGTCAGACATGAAAAGGAAAAGTTGTGAGACTGATGCATACAGTGCACTTCCCATCAGCAGCAAGCTGGAGGCAGGGGGTGGATGTTCAGTGGGACTGGTGTGGAAAATACAACAGTAAGTATTTTAAAGAGTGGAAAAATCAGAGCCTGGGGTTGCAATGACATCTGTGTTTCCCACAGGAAAGTTGTCACCCAAGTCTGTTGGACCCTGTTTTGGCCCGTGACACTGTTCATTTTTCCCTCCGTTGTGTTTTTCATGTTGGGGTACAGCGTCACTCAGAGGCACGAACAAGCACACCTGTATTCTAAGATACTGAAGGAGACAGAGAATGTCTAAAGCAAAGTTATTTGCGGGCACACAATTTAAAGTGCCAAGAGAAGAATGCAAGAGTTGTCTTACAAAGGATCAGAAATTTCTCAAAATAACACTGACATGGGCAAAGTGTGGGACTTTTTAATGACAAGATTTTAGAGAGTTATTGGGATAGAGTTGGGTTTACACTGCTGCATGTATCTAGTGGAGTTCTTCACCTATTGGGTTTTGGGTCCCTGATAAATCATGCTTGAAATTAGCCTTGGGGGGAGGCACATCTTCAAGAGCCTAGATAGCTGAGCTGCAATAGCAAGCAGATAATCCCTTTTCCATGTTGCGGATTTAGCATGGTGGCTTAGGAACTCCACATATTATACTCCTATATACCTCCACATTTCACTGTCTCCAGCACGCTTCCTGGTGCTGATAGGACACACGCCTTGTCCAGGGGCAGTCATACCCTCTGGCAGCCCACGCATTTCAGAGGAGCATCTACTTCTGCTACAGTCTAAATTTCTCTTCTGCAAAGAGGCCCAGGACCAGCTGCAGAGGGTAGATAGTGGTCACCTCCTACCAGGTGGGAATGATTAAAGAAATAATCATGATCTGCACGGTCCAAGTTATGGCCCTACACTTCCCAGATGAGTTAAATTAGTACAATTGCAGCCTGATTAAGCCACATCTCCTGCATCTTAATTTCCTTCTGGTGTATCTGGTTCAATCAGGCTCCTTCCAATGGATTCACATTTCCATTTACAGTATGACACCAGTCTTGCAGATCAAAGTGGACATTTATCAGAGTCCTTTTCAATGAATAGTTATGTTATAATGGGGCTCTCAAAAACTAATTTAGAATACACCAGCCGACATAGATCTTGTTTTCCTAGCAAGTTGCTTTTAAATAAATGTCTGATAATGCCAAGAAAATGAAAAATGAATTTGCATAAAATTAGGTTTTTTAAGTCTGCTAAATGCATACAGAAATTTATTTAACATATCTGATGGAATATATGAGGGAATTGGACAAACAAAAAGGTCTCTTCTCTCTGTAAATATATAAGGCAGTAACCAATTTCTGTGAAATTATAGAGTGTTGTATGCTTACTGATGGAAACTTAAGAATATAAGTCAATGATAAAATCACAGTTAAACCAAACTGAAAAGGATGTTCCAAGATAACAGGAGCGTATAAATAAGTTGCACAGGTTTAACATATTAATTACAAGGTAATCGTGATGCTTTACCTAACCCATACCGTGGTTCTCCCAGAGATGTTAGAAAATACACTGTTATTACTACTGCTTGCAAACTCAGAAATACTCTGTATCTGCAGTTGTGGAGTTCTGAGTTTTCTATTACATTTCTGTTTCATATCTCAAAATGGGGATAGGTTTTCACAAATAAAAACACACAGCTTTTCCATAGTAGGCAGGTGAACCATGAGTTAGCAATAGTCAAGAGAGAAATGTGCCCCTGACTTTAAAATTTATTTTTACCATTATTGTACTAGTACTCCACTCATCTGACATCTGTATGACCTGTGAACTGTCCATACAGTCCTGACAGCTGCTGGGTCTAAGCTCGTGGTACTCATGTGGTTGTTTTTCGTAGTCTACAAACATACTTGAAGGTAGGGCTGTGCTGAAAAGGATTTCTAGTGCACGGTACTTTACAGCTGAAGCAAATTGCTGTGGATTTGAATGGAGGTGTGTAGGACTATAACTGTCTGTAATAGACAGAAATGTCATACATCCTTTGGAAGAGGTGAGCTGTTTACTTCTCATTAGGTAATCTTCCATCCCCATACATGTAGACCACAGCAGTGTCATGTGCTAATGTATATAACTATAACTTCTGCCCACTGCATAAACTTCTCTGAATTTTAGCTGACCTGCTCTGTTCTGCTCTAACCGGGAAGTGAATTACTAAAGAACACAAACTGGCCATCTAAAGTTAGGTGTTCAATGTTACAGGTCGAGTTTGTGTAATAAGTGCCATCAGCGTATACCACTTAGATGGTAAGGATGGCTATGTTAACTATCTTCTTAAAATGTAAAGTTTTCATTTTCCAGATATTCATATAATGGGTGATCTCCACTTGCCAGTTTAATTTTCTATCTTCTATTGCCCCTACTGGAGAGGGGCAGACAGGTTAAAGTAAAAATGCCAATAATTAAGGTATTTTAATATAATCGCACTTTGGAATTTGGTAGTTAATAAATTCTTTCCCATTTTGTAATAGGCTGGTATTTTCTCTGGAATAAATTGAACCCTTTTAGTGATTTTTAAGTCAAAAGATTGAAGAGTTTTTAACAACATCCATACTGTTGATTTCTTTTTTGTTGTGTCAAGGTTTGATCTCATAATATCTCTATTGACAAATGTTTTGTACTTTTCATCTTAAATTTGTAAAGCTTAAAGATCCGACAGCTTTTCACATGGGACTGAAAACCAGTTTCACTTCTAGTACATAAATTCAAGAGATTCAAGACAATCACCTTGATCTAGACATCCCTCAAAGAGAATTATGCAAAATAATTCCAGAAATCTATCAAATTCAGCAGAAAAATTCTGAGTTTCCACAATCCATTCAAGTAATCCCATCAAGGAAAATAACTGAAGGCTGTGACTTCACATTTCTGACTTGTGTCAGGCCAGCAAGGCTCGGACACGATCAGAATTTATTAGAAAGAGAAACTATTTCCGAAAGTATATAACATGTTATTTTCTGGCCTGTTGTTTTGAAATAGAGGAAAGGTTTTGTCTCAGGTGAATCACAGATTTAAAAGCTGACTCATGTCAGAGAGGGTCCGTGAGGTAAGCCTCCTCTGAAGAAGCATCATTCCAGAGGTAGAAGCATTCTTTAGTGTTATAGTCAGGTAGTGACCATTACTGAGATAATCTGAAGATGCTCTTGGCCTTTGACAGCAGCTCACGCTGTCCTTTTCACCATAACATCACACTTTAAAATAACTAGTCCTGGCGAGAATCTTATCATAAATTGTTTATCATAATTAAAACAGCCTCTGGTGCAATATCCTCCAAGATACAGACACATCAGTAAACATCTCTCCATTACAACCACAAATTTTAAAGGGTAATAACACTTGATGACAACTAACTATGCCATATTCGACAGGGACTGCCTTAGGTCAAGCTCTTTGTCTATGAAATGCATAGCATTGACTAATTTGGCTAATTATACTCATACCTTTATACCCAAGTTCTCAAGCAATGAAGTAATTCTGTCTTTAACTAATTGAATTTCCACTGAACCATTCTTCAAATAAGAACAGTTTTCAGAATAAAAATGGGAGATACATCTTTTATGAACCCTAGTGACTTCCTTTTAAGAGAAAGAAAAGGAAGTAATGGTGAGGGAGTTACTTTTTCTTTCCCAGTAGTTATACCCACGAGATCAACTTTCTCTAAGCTAGTTGCACTTATTAGTGCTGGATACCATAACATATCTCTGTTAGAGAGCTTATAAACTATGTGTTTCTGGGATTGCTTGCCTACAAGGAATTAGAAGATCTGACTCACAGATACATTTCAAATACACCAGGGAAACTACTAGACCTTAAGAAGCAGCTGGTGAAAGTATTTTAAAGCACTCCCCTTTACAGATTAATTTCTAATCACATATCTATGCAGTCAGCATAAATTTCCCTGACCTTTTCCTCTCATATATAGGTAAGTTATCATAGGTAAGTTAATAATTTAATGTTTACTGATATTAGTATTGATGGCTGTAACAATTATACCTATTACACCTTCTGCAAGCAGGGGATAAAACAAGGTCTTCTGAAGTGATTGGTAAAGTGTATTTTGTGCTTTCAAGAAGCCTTAAAGAGTTCTGAACATCAGAGTGTTAATGTGTAACTCCTGAGAAGCAGGGCTGCATGAAAGATACTAAACTAAAGATACTAAATGAAACATCCAAGGAAACACTCATAATTATTACTCTTTTAAAAAAAAAAAATCTGGAGCCACATGTGACTACAGGGTAGATATCATCACAGCTGACAATGCTCTATAAATATGATGTCCCTGAGCCTCTCAAAAAGTCTGCAAGGTAAGAAGCAGTGACACTTTGTACATTTGACTGTGTAATTTTGCTGTGTACTTATTCATGTACAATGCAGAATCGATAATGACACATTTTTTGCATCTTATTAGTCATGATAAAAAGCCAGAGGGAAAAATGTATAGTCATAAGGATGAACGTCCCAAGTGTTTTAATTCTGCAGCATTAGTGGTATTTCTGCAGATTCAAACAGGATTATTCTTGAGTTATTTCCAACGCAGCAACAGCATCAAAGCCAAGCTGCCAACAAGCCAAAGCAGTAAATGTACAATCCTTTAATATTTACACAAACACAAAGTTTATCTTAATAAAAAGTATATAAGGTATATAAGTATATAAAATATATAAAAAAGTATAAATTATTTCATGATAAACTGGTCTTTCTACATGTATCCAAGCTTACATACACTGAGGTCCACACATTTGCTGTTCCCTAGGAGCAATACCTAACCCTGAAAGAACATCTGAGCTGTGTAAGGAATCAGACTTTCTGTTTTCAAACCTTATGAGCTGGCATAAAACACTATGTTACTACTCAGACACTCTATTTATTATACATGACAAGAGATAATAAGGTGTTATTAATACATAATAAGTACAATATATTAGAAAGGTAATGAAGATGCAGTCTTTGACTTTAAACCAATTATATCATTCCAGTGTTTTAGGCTGAAAAATTTGCCTGAATTCTCTTGAGTTCAAAAGGAATAGAATCAATACATCTTGAATATTTTGTTTTGTAGATCTGATCATACTGTTGCCAGTCTTTCCTGTGAGTCTCTCCCAGAGATAACACAAATATATCACCTTTGCCTTTAACAAATGGATGTTTTGGCAAAAAGGAAAAGTGAATATGGGATCGTACCTGCATCCTAGGAGGTCTGAAAGCCAAAATGTGAATTCAAACCTACCATACCACTGTGTATAGATCAGCCTCACGGAGGCCTGGTACCTGCAATTTCTGTGCTTGAGAACAGCAGTACTGTGAATTACCACAGAATACCCTGTTTCATCACTTCTTGTTGCTTGAGTAGATTTTGGAATATTTTTTTTCATTAACCTTTAATTAAGATTTTAAGACTCTGTAGCTCTTTGGAGCAGCTCCAGATTCCAATAAGAGGTAAATATTAACGTTATTCATCATTGTCATTCAAACCCAAGATTCTCTCCTACTGCTGTTGTGTGTTTATATCAAAAAAGAATCCAATTGGAAGTGTTATATTCAATTAAGAAACAAGCTTGTCTGTGGTAGTTCAAGTTAAAGATTGAGAGGCTGCCTGAAGACCAATAATAAAAACGTGCAATGGGCTAGACTTTGTTGTAATAACAATTGTTATGACAATACATCACACAATTATAAGCTCAATCATAAGCCCATGACAGCCATTGAGTAGCAATGCCTCAGACTATATAGCAACTTTATCTTGAAAGATTCCAAATATGTAGTAAATGTAACAAACTAAGGAACAGACTCTTAGAAACAAAGAGCAGTGGAAAACAATGTCTATGACTAAACCAGTCACAAATGCGTCCTCATTAGCCTGTACAAGACAAAGTGTTTAGAGAAGAGAGTCACCAGCTAGCTCAGACGTGCATACCTAATCTAGAAGCTGCTTCCCCAAGAGCTCCTGCAAGACCTGCACAGCTCTGCATGGCAGTGAGTGCGAAGTGGTGCCTCAGAAAGTAGGCGAGAGCCCACGCTTCCCTCTTAGAGAAAACTGCCACCTCTTTCCAGGGCACATGAAATTTAAGGTACAAGAATGAATTTTTCAGAGGTATGACTATCATTATTTGACCAATGCAGTGGTGTTTTTATATGTACTGAATTCCCTGAATGTGTCTGTCTCACACAGAGAAAGCAGTCCCTAACAATTCCCAGTATCATACACATTCTCTAGGATCAGGAGAGAGCAGCATAGATTGATGATCTGAAGAAAGAAAGAAAGACGTGTAAGAAACAACCAAGATATCATTTACTGGGCTTCGCCTGATGAATTTTTAGACTTTCCCAAACTAACATGGCCGGTTTTATTATTTTCACCTTGAGATTTGGCTTCCTTTGGACAGGGAGAACATGCTTTTCTGAAAGCTAATTTAAGCAAATGCAATCACAATTAATACAATATATTTAATAGAATCACAGAATCATTTGGGTTGGAAAAGACCTTTAAGATCACCAAGTCCAACCACTAACCTAGCACTGCCAAGTCCACCACTAAACCGTGACCCTGAGCACCACATCTACACGTTTTTTCAATCTCTCCCGGAAAGATGACTCAGTCATTTCTCTGGGCAACCTGTTCCTGTGCTTGACAACCCTTTTCGTGAAGAATTTCTTTCCTAATATCCAATCTAAACCTCTGCTGGTGTGACTTGAGGTCATTCCCTCTTGTTTTATCACTTCTCACTTGGGAGAAGTGACCAGTCCCCACCTGGCTACAACCCCTTTTCAAGCAGTTGTAGAGAGTGACAAGGTCTCTCCTCAACCTCCTTTTGTCCAGGTTAAACAACTTCAGTTCCCTCAACTGCCCCTCATAAGACCTGTGGTCTCTAGACTCTTTATCATCTTTGTTGTGCTTCTTTGGACACACTCCAGCACCTCAATGTCCTTCTTGTAGTGAGATCCCAAAACTGAACATGGTATTCAAAGTGCAGCCACAATGACAGGTGTGGCCTCAATAACTACACTGCTCTTTGGCACATCAGATACCCATTAAAAAACTTTGGATCAACAGTTATTCCTCCAAGAGCAAATAAGAAAAATATTCACAAGCTTAGTATACTGGCTTGTTCTTAATATGGATTTATTTTGGTAAATAGAGCATCTGTACTGATGACAGTGATGTCCTATATTGTAAATTCAAAGTATTTCAGAAATGTCAATGAATTAAAGGTCTGAGATATCTGAGTGATAGAAGGGTTTTCAATTTCAAACAGATGGGGAGCCACAGAAAAAAAAATACAGAAAAAACACTCAAGTGCAACTTGCTGCAACCTGAAAGACAGTTTAAGTCATCTCTATGTTTGAGTTCTTGCCCCTTGCTTTGCCCTGCAATTCTCCCACCCCCCTACCATGAGATTTCAGGAGCAGAAGAAAATTTGCACATCTCTCACACAGCCTCAGAAACACCCTGACTGGCACAAGAAAAAGATGTGACTAAAGATCTAGAAGCTGGACAGCATATTCTGGCAGCTGGCAAACAATCTTTCAACTAATCATCCCTGGTTGCAATGTCAAACCAAATGCTTGTCTAGTGGCAACTCATCCATTTTGTGTATTGACCAAGATATTATAAAATAACTCCTGTCATGCCACAGCCACAGTTGAACCCAAGGATTACATGAAGACTAATCCTGATAAAAACCCCAAAATAACAGCAGACTTAAACCTGACCCATCTTCTGCTATACATGAATAGGAATGTCTGCTGTGGGGCTTTGTGCATCAGAAACATCTGCTGGGGCTCCAAAAAGAGTTAACAGCTTTATTTCAGTTTATACACAGAACCTGAGGTGAAAGCAGCTGAAAATGCACCACATGCTACAACGCTGCTTTTTTCCCCATTTCTTTTGCTTTGGGTAGGGGAAAGCAGTTTTCCTTAAACAAGGACTGCAGCATTAGCTCTCCTAGAACAGTCTGGCACTGGTTGGAGGTGGGAGGGGGAAAAATGAGAGTACACTGCAAAGTTTCTCCATACCTATGGCAAAGAATCCCACAGCATTTTTTGTCACTGAACCAGACTTCTGTACCTCCTCCTGTACCTACAGCCTAAGATTCTGAGCAAAAAATGTTATAAATAAAAACCTGCTCTAACCAAAGGAATATTTGAGTGTCTGAGATACTGCAAAGTTACAGAAAAAGAAGCATGGCAATTCAAGGCAATCTACAAGGGACTATGGAGGGTTTCAGAAGTCCCATGGAAATCAAAAGTTTCATTCTTCTAAAAAGACAAATTTCATAATTTTTTTTTCCCTACATGTTTTAAAAATGAATGAGGTGGCCCATGAAGATAAACTAGGGAAAGGAGGTACTATATGCTTAACTTTCTCTGCTATGCCATTATTAATCCAGTGTAGAAAATAAAATCTTCACATAACCTGAGAGAACACACCACTTATTAGGCAATGGTATGTTTTGAATTTTTTTTTTTTTTACTTTTGATTAAAGATTTTAGCAGGAACCTTTGGAATAATTAAATATTAACTTATTCCTGAAAGCCATTGTCTTGCAAAAATATGGAAAAAAAATTAAAAGCACTTTAGCATCTGAATTCCCTTCTCTTTTCATGAAACTTTCAATGGCCCTTGGTAGAGCCTATCTACTAAACAGACTCAAACAGTTCCAGTATCTGCTTTTCCCTCTATTTGTGGAAATATATGCCTGGGGACAGCTTCTGTCAAGAGAAATAAACCTCACCAGCCGGATAAAAGTGGGCAAGCAGGAAGCACATTAAAACCAGCATCTTGCACTGTGAAAGGAAAGTGATATCAGCTGATCCTTGCTTTCTATGGCAGATGATATGCCTGTAAATGAGCATTTGGTTAATAACACCTTATCTCATCTCCAGAGAACCTGTCTGGACATTATGATTAGGTTGGATTTTTTTTTTTGCTTCATGGCAATGCTATCTTGTGTAGAAAGAAAGAAATGTTTGCTTGTAAAGAATGAAGCAGTTTTCTGCATTGGCAGTGCCTGGGCTACTCATGAGATGAAAGTTTTCATCATTGTATTTAAATACGGGTTTCATTTCTAAGGGCTTTTTGTATGGGAGGTCACACAATTTGGATGTGTACTTGCTGGCTGAAGCCTTCCTGGCTGCTGGTATGCTGCTCTGGAAATCCGGTGATGCTGAGCCATGCACTGGTGTTCCACACTGGAGGCACACCACACCAGTGATTACCGAATAGCCAGCAGTGTTTAAACGGGAAGAAACTCTCATACCACTCTGCATGCAGTCAAAGGGCTACCTATCTCCCTGCCAGTTATGCAGCTATTTGGCTTGAACACAATGCCATGGAAATGACTTATCCAAAGAAATGTTGTCCACTGCCTTTGGGTGCTTCTGCCAATTTTTAGAGGAATAGTTAACATCTCTTTCAGTTTGAACTGCTGAGACTATACCTTCAGACAGGGCAGAGTCCCTCCTGCCCAGCCAGTGTGGGAATCCCATCAACAGTCTGCTGCTTAGACACAGCAGTACACTGTGGAGTTTGTTCTGGAGTTCCTGAGTTTTGGCTCATAATCCACCCCTACCTCCCTGCCCACTCCCCCAAAAAAAACCAAACCCAAAACTTCCTGGAATAACATTATTTCATTTTCTAACACAGCAGTATATCTAAGAAATAGGTTGTTACAAATGCAGTTTAGGTATTTAACTTTTTAAACTAAAGTGGATTTGCAGTGTTGTGAACAATAACACATGAAAACTTAAGCTTGCATTTTAAAACCCCTTTGATAAAAAACTCCTAGTTTGCAGGCAGTGACTGGTGAATTCAGATGATCACCAGGAACCTTCTCTATTGCTGAAATGAACCAGAAGTATATATTATATGACCAGTCAGGGTGTCTGGCTTTTAAACTGGTACCAACATGAATTATTCTTCTCCCTTTGGAGGGACAGATAACATCATAGCGGAGATTTGTAAATCTATCCCCTACTCATCCCTCACTGCAATTTGTGCTGCTCTGATTTTGTGTCTAGACCCTTCTGAGCACAGAATCCAGCTAGTTGAGCATTAGTCAGCTAATGTCATTCTCGGCTCTGTGGACTGCATTTTATCTCAAAATGCATGTGAAAAAGCAGACAGAGCGAGCTAACCTATACTTATCAAGGCTGACATGGCAAGAGGAAATTCTGTTGAAGGAAGACACGAACATTTAGCATGCAGATGACAGACAAAAGATATATTAAATTCCCAGGGTTGTGTGGCCAGTGATGTCTCTCTCTCTGTGACAGATTCCCATTTGTTGTTTTGCTTGTTGCCCTCTTGACAGTAATTTGCTGCTTCCCGTCAGTCATTCTCAGGCCTTCTGCTAGCAGGCACATGAGAAGAGGGGTGCAGAATATTTTTCTTAGCATCTCCAGATTCCGAGGCGCTTCCCAAGAAGAAAAGAGTAATGAGAATTCAGCCTTGGCTTCATTCTTCTGAAAGTAGTGCTAGAATCACACGAGGAGGAAGAGCAACTGACTTCTTTGGTTTTTTTCAATTTCACACACTCACATACATGCACACAGACTCACACACAAAAACATAGAGAAGCAAGACAGATATGCCTGCAGGGTTCAGGCTGAGTTGAAGAACAAACTGTTTTAATGAATATTTTGATCAATCTTGCCAAATTGATTTAGAGTGTGAGTGCAGTCTGGGAATTTTTCTCATTAGTACTGAACTTCATGATAGAGGAACATGGAGTGGTGAGCTCATTAGTATCAGCCTGCCTATGTCTGAAGGCGTACATGATGACAGGATGACACAAGTGACAAGAGACAGGAGCTGCGGTGCTGTGTGTTAAAAATATCCCTCGCAGTGCTGCTCTGAAATATTAATTTTACTAACATAGTTCTTAGAATCAGTTAGGTTGAAGTAATAGAAGAATGAGGTGATTTGAAAGTATTTCCGTAAAAGGAAATATGCCAGCTCCTTCAGCAAAGAGTGAAACAAACACTCTGCCATCTGCCTTCCATTAACAAGCCTAGTATGCAGCAGACACCTTACGCAGGAAACCACAGTTGTTTCTCGGGCAGAGACATAAACAAGACTGCTGGATAGGCTTTACCTGTGATAAACCTGCACTCTTAGCAAAACATTATTACAAAGAAATGAATGAATAAGAATAAAAGGGAGAATAAGAATGCAGGTGAAACACACAGACCTATCATGCCACATCAGACTGACAGCCTACCTTGTCTTCCTTTGGCTGTAGCCAAAATCTAGCAATAATTCCATGGAGCCCTGGAGTAACTGCTACAGAATAACCCTTCAGCTGAAAACATTTCCTCCTAACCCCTGTGAGTTAGTGGTTTCCTTACGGCCTGAAGTATTGGACTTTATGTCCTCTATAAAAGCACTTTATGCTCTCTAATGTAACGTGGTAACTTCTGATTATACATAAAAATGTCCACTCTTTCTAAATCCTGCTAAATTCCTGGCCTCAGTGCTACCCTATGGCAACAAGTCCCGCAGGTTAATTATATGCTTTGTAAAAGTGTCTTAATACATTTTAAATCTGTTGCTGTTTAATACTTTTGAATACCCTTTTCTTCTTCTGTTGTAAGAAAATTTATATAGAAGCACAGCTCTACAATATGCAATTCATACACTTAACTCGGCTTTCTCCTTTTCTCACGTGCTTGAAATAGCCCCAAAGTCATCGCAACATTAGTATTTTTAACATCAGTTTCTTAATTGCACTGTTCTGTCTTTGAAACAGGCAGGTCTGAAATGAGCATGTCATCCCAAGAAAAGCTTTTTTTTTAGGTTGTACCTTGTTTGCTAGATCCTAACATGTTCATTTCTGGCTTTGTCTTCCCTTACACTCAGTATGCTACTTGCAGCAGTAGTCAGGATTTTTGCTCTAATTCCTAAGCATTTATTTTGAATTTAGAATTCCAGGTGTGGCTTTATAGAGAGTATGGAAAAGCGATTTTACTGAGGTTAATGAAGTGTATTGTAAACATCTGATCTTTGTGCAGGAGACACAGGTCTGGAAGATCTGGTTGCTAGTTCTGGCATTTCAGTTTTCACACGGACAACTGCAAAGCTCTAATATTTCCTTTCTTTCTGTGATACGGTTAGTCTGGCAGCAGGGAACAAAGCTTCCTCTGAGGTGCTTTTTGGGGCTTGTGATGTAATTCTATCGAAATGTGTAGAATTACAATGAGATGTGTATGTATGTGCAATAAACATCTCTCCCCAGTTACTTAATGAGATCTTTATATAAAGTCCAGATACCTATACACTTATATGAACAAGTTAAAATGAAAATTCTTATTTTGTTGAATGCATTTTTCTTGATAGCTTATTATTTTACAAAAGATCGTAACTTTTAGAAAACTACCACCTTTCATAAAGGCAACCAACCATTTCAGGGAAGCTCAATCGTTTGTTCCAAGTCACAAAAATTGTATTTTTAAACAGAGCTCCAGTGTTTTATGGGATCTGCACCTTCTTTGCATCCTCCTCTTTACTTCTGTAGCCAGAGCCAGTGATGCAGTGATAAATCTAAGCCAGAGAGCCAGGCAGGAAGAAGGGAATACCTGGAGGTGTTATTTCAGGGGAAGCTGCCTGCTTGGGATGGCAGCTTGTGGGTTTCATCTTGTGTCTGAAGAGAGATTAGGAAATAAGTCCCTGTATTTTCTAATCAGCTGCAACTGAAAGGAAGGTCTTGGTCAAATTCAACTAAATTGGTTGGTGGACAGTGATTTCACAGCTGAACGAGATGTTTTCTGCTCTGTTTAAAATATTTTTTTTATATCCTTAGTAATGAAATATAATTGCTGTTACTGATTGTTCTTTGGCTATTATTGGAGCTTTTTTAATTTTCTCACTATTTTCTCTTTTCTCCCAGTACAATAATGGTTTATACTTTCCTTCTAAGGCCATCATTTCCAGTGGCTGTAAATCCTGGCTATTATGAGGATTGGTATTTTACAGTAGAATTTGAGCTACTGAGATTAAGGATTATATTAACAGCAAATGATCTAAAATGTAATTGGTGGAAGGCCAAGAATTATATAAAGTGGCTGACACACAGGAACACTGCGCTGCCATCCAGTGAGACCTGGAAAGGATGGAGAGCTGGGCAGGGAGAAACCAGATGAGATTCAACAAAACCAAGTGTAGAGTCTTGCATCTGGGGTCCTGGTTGATGACAGGTTGGCCATGAGCCAGCAGTGTGCACTGGGGGCTAAGAGAGCCAATGGGATCCTGGGGTGCATCAGGAGGAGTGTAGCCAGCAGGTCACAGGAGGTGATCCTCCCCCTCTACTCTGCCCTGGTCAGGCCCCACCTAGAGTACTGTGTCCAGTTCTGGGCTCCCTGGGATAAAAAAGACAAGGATCTCCTGGAGAGAGTCCAGAGAAGAGCTACAAAGATGATGAAGGGCCTGGAGCATCTCCCCTATGAGGAAAGGCTGGTTGAGCTGGGACTGCTAAGGCAGGAGAAAAGAAGACTAAGGGGGGACCTTATTAATGTCTATAAATATCTTAAGTGTGGGCTGCAGGGGGAAATGACCAGCCCCTTTTCAGTGTCTGTGGGGACAGGACAAGGGGCAATGGCTGCAAGTCAGAGCATAGGAAGTTCCACACCAACATAGGGAAGAACTTTTCCACAGTGAGGGTGAGGGAGCCCTGGGATAGGCTGCCCAGGGAGGTGGTGGAATCTCCTTCTCTGGAGATATTCCAGCCCCGTCTGGATGCCGACCTGTGCAATATGAGCTGGGGAGCTGCTTTGGCAGAGGGGTTGGACCTGATGATCTCTCGAGGTCCCTTCCAACCCCTGTGATTCTAGGATTCTATGATAAAGGGCAGTACACAAAACCTGAAGGTAAACATTTTATGAAAAGTGGATGGTCAATAATGTTACATTTGCAGATGCTATCAAAAACTTTGCTTTGTTTACACATCTGGAATTATTATTCTGTCTGGTGCAAATTAATTTGAGAAAAACAAAATTTTTGGTAATCTCTGATACATGTCGATTGCCCAGCCACCTCTCCCTTCAGCTTGCCCCTTCTTCAAAAGGAGAATGCTTTGTTTGGTGACAGGAAACAAATAAACATGCAAATAAATACTAAGTAGACAAAGTCCTGGGCCTTCAATCAAGTAGATCACTTGCAGTCTGCTCTACCAGCCTGACTCAGAAAAGCTCAAGTATTTTACATGTGAGCATCTTATAGCACAAACAAGATTCAGAGATTTTTTTTTTTAATTTCCCATAGCTGCTGCTGTTGAGGTTATGAATTTTATGAAAATGAAGGAGGAAATGTTCACCTAGTATAAATGGCATTAGCTCTGCTGTATAAAGTCTAAGTTGTACAGGTGTTTTCTACAACTACTAGCCCTGCCCAAACATCAATGTGATTTGAGCAAAGGCGTGAAAGTTAGCCCTCAAGGTCCTGGAGGTTACTGAAGACAATCTAAAAAAGTACCTCCCTAACTTCCCACACACAGGCTGTAAGCAGCGTCATCAAGTCGAGAACTGGTAAACCCACACAGCTTCTTGTAGCTACACTGCTGCGCTGCAACACTGCAGTATTGCAACGTTGCACTGCTCGCATCATCTGCACTTGCTGGCCTCTTAGCAGGGCTGGTGCAACACCGTTTCTGGTCCTCTCTGTGACAGATGGCTTTCCCCACCACAGACGGGTTTTTTTGTATGTTATTAACTTTGCATTAGACCTGTTCTGAGAGCACCATAAAAAGTTATGTGCTGCAGTTTTCAACAGTAAAATATTTATGCACACCAGAATTATTTATGTACTGTTAATTGAAGCGAAACAATTAGCAACTATTTTTTTCATAGTCAATCGGTAATTATGTTGTAAACAACCAAATTATCTGCACTAATAAGTTAAACTTAACTGTATATACTTTTAATGATCAAAGACTTTTTTCATCTAATTTTATCCTTGCATTTTTAGACACACGTTTTCAAATACAACCAGGTACAAGAGAATGTACCAATAATTAACTTTGAGGCAGAATCCAAAGCGCTCATTAACTTTGATTTATAACTAAAACTATCTGGGATTAAGAACGTGATATACAGCATGAATTGCTGTTTAATAGAGCATTTCTTTTCAGTGAGTGTAAGGTATACTGAATGAATTTTGCCTATGTACTACATAACATGCAGCAATCAGAACAATTTCAGAGATGCTGTGCAATCTTCTTTCATCTGTCAACAGACTAGTTGGTGTGTTTGCTCAATACAGCTGTATCTTTAACGAGAGTAAAAGATGTAACTTGACAGAGTGCAATTATTTTAATTGCCATGGAAAGGCAGAGAACTAAATTATAATGGAAATTTGATTATCAAACTTAGGTCTGTTCTGGAACTGAAACATAATACCAGACACCTAACAAAATTTCGAACTTTGAGGTTTGTCCTTTCAGAGTTGCAGTAACTTTTTCTGAAAGGACACATTCGATGAAGGAGAAATGTTCTTATCTATGTCACCACTGTTCCCTTTGAACAGAGTTGGTTTTGAAGCACTTTTAGGGTTTCTGTTGTACAAAATAAATGCCAAGCGGCTTGTTCAGCCACCATGCAATCTTTTCATTCTTCTTTCTGTACCCTTAAACAGTTTTTGTCAGGAATTCATTTGACAGTCACACTAAAATGAAAATAATTATGCTTGCTGACATTCCTACCTACACGCCATCAAGCTGTCTTAAATTGTCCTTATCACATTGTGGGGTTTCTATTCAAAATTTACATTTACTGTAGATTGGGGCATATCGAAGCCTCTGTCAGATAGTCATTCTAAATATATCAAGCTGCCAGTTCACCGATTTCAGCCTAGAAGCATTAATGCCATATCAAAAATGTGGCCACTTTCTTGTGTTTAATAGCAGCAAAATCCTAAGTCTCATAGCCCATAATTCAGGAGATTTCTCAGGTGTGACTGTTTCTGGCTTGAGCATCACCATGTAAAAGCTGAACAAGGAGAGTATTTCCACACAGAAGGTGGCTGCAATTTGCTGGCTGCCGCCGTGTTGCTAGCCCTTCACGCTGTCATGCTCAGGTGGCTTTGACACGGCTCTGCCACACTGATTGAATGACTGATTTGCATTCAGGTATCTCCAAACTCGTGAGCCGGCTACAGTCTTGTAAGGACATTTGTGTCGTTTCTGTTTATGTTCTTGGACCCTAAATGAATATGTATTGTTTTCGCTTCCTGACAGCTTAGAAAATCCACAGCACAAAATAAAAGACATCCAGACATTCTCAAGACCTTGGAGACTTCTTCCTGAGTGCAAATATTTGTGATTGCCTCCTGGTCTCACCTTGCCCTCAGACCGACAGATCCTCAGCTACTATAAGTCTTTGTAGCTCTGTTTGTTCTCACCATCAGAGGACACAACCAGGCTTTTTGGTCTTTTCCATACTGCTATAATGTGAAAATAAAAGCTCTGGGAATCTCTTGTTTGACATCACCAGAAAACCAGGCACCAGTTTGAGACTTCATGGCCCATAGTTTAGGCTGTCACTTAGGTCACACAGCTTAGCATTTTAGTAGTCTTTTTCTCAAAGCAAATCTTTTATTTTGAAAAACCTCAGCTCAGAAATATAAAACAGAGATACACAGGAATCTGCCCCCAAAAGCCTATGCTGCTGAGTGAAATGGAATAGGTGACAAATACTTTCTGTTCTCTTTGACACATTCCCACCCAATTTCTTTGATTTGTCACTTGTTAATGAGGAGACTGGGCCTGATCCTGTGTTATGGCAGGCTGCACAGAGCAGAGGTTTACTTCTAAGTAAATCACAATAAGTAACTGCAGGCAGAGTAAAAAGAAACCTAATGGACAGGCTTTTAGATAAAATAGTTTTGGGGTTTTTTTTTCAGCTATAGTTGTATCCCTAATCAATAGTACTTCTAGAAGAGCTGCAATTTCTTTATTTATTACTCCAAGTAGATAAGGTCCACAAAAGTTCTCACACATGTGGGGGATTATTTCCACAACACCTAGGATAGAGGTTGGCTGCAGAAATGTCTTAAAGCCATTTGTGCATCTTGAGCACTTTTGCAGCTGTTAAATGGTTACTTGGTACAAAAACTGATGGAAACATCAGCACTTTTGTTCAAGTTGTTGAATTACATCTGGAATCCTTAGAGAACTAGTTAAAATCAGTTCCGATGCAGATGCCTCTACATCAAAGTGGGTACTAGAAAAATGGATCATAAACATATTACCCATTCACAACGTAACTTATCGTTGTTAGCCCTTAGTTTTTCCTTTCATGCAAACAGCATGCTGACATGGTATCAAACGTGTCAAAGCCAGTCCCATTTAGAGCTTTACAAGCATGGAAATCTCGACCCTGGCTTCAGCTTGTCCTTTGTTTATGGTGGGAGACAGGAAACCTAACTGAGTCAAAAGTCAGCAGATGGGAGGCCCTATTATTTGGTTAAATCCTCTGCAATGCCTGATTACCATCTGGCAAACAGAAGAGTACTGCTTCCTGAAGGTGGCATTTCAAACTAAGATGCAACAAGCAGGCAGGTGAGGGTTTAAATGCCCCAGTATTTTTCATGGAAATATGATCTCAGATCCTGTGGTGGTCTCAACAGTTGGGCGTTGTTCCCCGAACTGCTAGGAAAGGTCTATATGAAGTGATGAACCATTAAATACCATCTGTTCAGCCCTTAGCAGGGGTGAGTCAGCAGAGCTCCCAAGAAACAGAGTATTTGCCCTATGACTAGTGGTACTATACAAAAACATACCCTTTCTTTCCCTTACCCTACATCTTCTTACACACACTTTTCTACAGTTCCTTGGCCACCTTCAGCTGAAACTGAAGAACTGCTAATTCAGGCTGGGATAACACTTGGTGGAAATGCACCCAATGGTGGGGATGGCAGAGAGGTGGCAGGGCATGGCATCTACCTGGGCGCTGTACCCTGAAAGTCAGAAACAGCTAATAAATTGCAGCCTCTGTAAGAAGTTTAAAACATTTCCTTTTTGTTTCCTTCACATACTGATGCTGCATTTAGAGCTGCTCAAGCTTACAACATTTCTTTATTGAAAGATTATATGAGTGACATGCGAAGATCCTAAGAAATTGTTTATTTCTCTGTAAAGTTATCTCATATGAGTTCGTGTTACTTGATCGTAAATCTTTCTAATGCAGTTTGTTCACAGTGAGTACTTAAAGCTTATTGTAACCTTTTCCTTCACTTACACAAGGCTGTTCAATACTACTACATCTGTATACATGCCTCCTAATAGCTTCATCTACTGGTCTTTGTAGGTGTTTTTTGCATGCTGGCATTGTAAGACTCACACAAAAGATTTGTTGTTGATTATACATATAATCTCCTCAAGTCAATTTTTCTGTTGTAAAGAGGTTCTACAGCAAAACATGTTTTGGACTCTTCTTTTCAGGCACTAATTTTCCTTTCAGTTTATGACAAGGTTTTTAAATTATATTGTATCAACCATTTCCTTTTCTGTATTCTGGTTTGGGGGTTTGGTTGTTGGAGGTTTTTTTTAATTGGTTCTCCTCTCAAAAAAAAATGAAAATCCTTTTTTCTAAAGAGACACATGCATATACAGTCTTTTAATTTTAGTGAGTAACAGAACAATATAGGTCAGGTGAGGAGCTGAAACACATTATACAGAGAAAGGCTTTTCTCTCTATCCAGAATGACAGCAGCTATCTGAGGCCATTCCTTTTTGCCATGTAAAAATTACAAAGGCTGAAGAAATCTGGGAAATAAGGGAAATCGACACAAATTACAATTTAGAGCGAGCCAAAACTTGTAATTAAAAAACAACAACAAAAATCTGTTTCAAGTAAGGAAGAAGAAATGGGTGCTTTTAAGGACCAGAAAGCAAGCTCTGGTAAAACAGCAGTAACAGGTGATGGGTGCCCAGAAGGCTGCGCGCAAGGTACAATTGCTGTGTCCTATTTCTGCAATAGGGCAAGACATTAAAACAGGGATTAGGGCCAATTTAGGCCACATGTGAGGACATGGGGATGATGAGAGAAGAGCCTACTAGGAAGGAGCACATATAGATACAGTCTTGAGGTAAGCGTGACTGTGGGGAAGGTTAGAAGGAAAAACTAAAAATCATTACTCTCAGAAGCATTATGAGGCTGGAGAGAAAACAAATTGCTCCAGGTGCCTGGAAATTCTGACTGCAGTACAGGGTAAAACCCTCAGTGTACGCGATGACCTGCGTTCTAGACCAGACAGTCTGCTCTGAGTATCAGCAGTGAGATTCTGGGCACTGTGCCGGAGCTAATTGGTGGATGGAGGAATAGGGATTTCAGTAAACATGTTGCTGGTCCTTATTGTAAAGAGTTGAGAGACAGTGAAACTTAAACCTTCATTTCCCCTTCTATGTGTGTGAAGTGTGATGTGCATGAACTCACATGCTGTGTAAAGCATGTGAATTCATGGCATTCTTGCTACTTAATTTTGAGATTTTGCAATGTTTCACTATACCTTTCAGATCATTTAATTATATCTACCGGTTAAAAAAGAGGGCTATTTAGGTTTATTCAAGATCTTATGATATTATTAGGTAGGTTTTTGAATATATGAGCATAGTTTCCATTTTGTAAGCAGATGACAGGAAAGAACAGCGCATCAGGGGAAAAGTACCAGTTCTACCTTAATATGGCTCATATTGCTGAACACATTGCTGAACTCCACACATAGCTGAAAAATTTTGAAAAGCTATCACTAAAAAAGCCTTGCAGCATGAGGAGGTTGTGATCACAAGAGTATTCCGTGTAGAAGGGAACTTTTATTTACACACCAAAACACAGGTGAGGGTTTGAAAGTGAGATAGTAATTAAACTAGGACCAAAAACCACTGTTGCTTTTTATGAGATCTACTGCTGATTGCTTATGATGGCTGGAAAAAAAAGGATCGCTTTAAAGAAGAGTGTAATTAAATTATGCATATTCACAGAACCATTTAAAAACAGTCTTCAGTGGCCATTTGAGAAGCCCTGGGCAATCCAGGGCACTTACAACAGTGCTGTGCCCACAGAGGCTGAACCAAGGTCCCAAACAGCCCTAGGCTCAACACCGAGTTCTGGATTCCCAGTCTGCAATGACTGCTGATGGTTGGATATATGCAGAGCCTTAAGAATACCATCTTTATAAAATAAGTTAAAAATAAAAACACAGTTTTTAATCTTTGTGGACTCAGAATTAAAATTCCCATGTCATTTCCACTTGTATAGATACTACTTCTATAACAGTCAGTGATGTTATATCACTATATAGACATCTTTTACAATTATATTCTACAAGGCAACCGATTGCTGGCGTTAACATGCAAAGCCCCTTGACAATAGCAGAGGCTTTTTCCTCCAGAACATTGAATATTAATTTGTACATGTGCATTTTCCTGGAAACTTCTCCCTAAGAACTTTTAAATTAATGCTTTATTCTGAGCTACGAGTGTACAACTTTGTCATGACCTACTGTATACAGTACGTACAACAGCACACCAATTAAAATGTGAATCCTCATCCTATGAACAAGAGCCCTGTGAGTGATACGGTAGGACTTGAGCTTTCTACACTGAGACAGATTAGAAGCCTATCAGAAGGTTTGAGCAGAACAGATTCTGCAGGAGGGAGTAAATTCCACCAAATCTGCTGCCACATCTTTTTGTACTGTGTTGCTGATAGCTGTACATGGAATTTCACATCATCCAATAAATCCCTCAATGTGAGAAGCACTATTTCATTCCAGAAACTTTCCAGCACATTAAAGAATGGGACTGAAACGTCATTGAAGATGCTTCCAAGTTTGTCTTTGTGTTACATTGCTCCACCATGGTGTTTTTCTAATGATTGTTATGATATTTTAGTTTAAAACACGTGAAATAAACTGGTTTCAGTCTCCCTGATACTACCTCATGTGTTTAGACAAGTATTCTTTTATTCACTGAGCAGTTAAATAGGGCATTAGTTTTCTGCAGGCAGTTCCTAATGTATTGGCATGTGAATGCTAAATACTCACTTGATTATTCATAAGAATACCAGATAAATATTAATAGATGCTGGATCGAACCAAGAGTTTTATAGGGCCCAGAGGTGGTTTTTTTTTAGACAACTGCAGAGAACAAGTCTTGAAAGAGGATAAGAAATAAGGCCAGTACAGAATGACAAGAACGCAAGCTAGAGGTCACATACAGACCATTCTGCTACTAGTTAAATGATGAACAATTTATAATGGGGCTTCAATAATATTTGAGAGCAATGAGTTCCACAGTTTAAACATGCTCAAGTATTCTCTTCCTCTTTTAATTTGTAGCTTGGTTATTTTAGGTAACCTACAGTTCTGCTGTAAAGTTTGAGAAATAGTTAAAAATTATTACTGTTGTTGAATTATTAGCTCGTCTATGGCGACAAATCAGTACTGAGAATTGTAAATACTGAAAGTGCTGAGCAGAGGGCTTTTGTGCTCTCAGTTTACCTAAGTAAGTCCCCTTCTCCTTTGCATTACCACCTTATGTGCTACAAATTGACCAGACTACCTCAGAAATTGCAGATGGAAAAGGGATAAACAGTAAAAAAATCACATATAAGGCTTCTCCCCTAACCATGAAACCACCACACATGCTGTTGAAGTTACAGCATTTTGAAAGGAATGGGCATGTTGCCACCACAACGAAGTTTCTGTAACCAGGATGCAGCTGTGAAATGAATGGCCAAGATGAAGGCATTGAAGTGCCTCAAGGGGCACTCTGAAGTGGGGAAGAAAAGTAAACTGTGAATCACCAGGAAAAGAGAGAAAAAAAAAATAAAAATCCAGGTATGTTCATGCACAGGCACACACACTGATATTTCTCAAGGTGGATTGGTTTGATAAAAATTATGACCTTTTTTCCTCTACCCTATTTTATTTTCCAGTACTAAAAATATTGCAAGTGCCTGAGGCGTGTCAGAGCAAACCTCCATTATCACTCCAGAGACTTGGCACTTTGCTCATTAGGTTCCTTAGGATCTAACTGAGTGACCTTGTTTGGTGGGAAGGCACAGATGGAGTCTGTCAGTAAATCTTGTTAATGTAACAAGTATTCCTACTGTTAGATGAGTTTTGCACCTCGTATAAGCGTTTCTATCCCGAATAAACAACCACCATTCCCTCCTACCAATGTCAGCCCCCTTATTTCACGACACCAGGTACTTCAGCATTTATTTTTGCTGTGAATTACCAAAAAAGAACATCTTGCTGTGAGTGTAGGATGATCTTTTTCTCAAAGGCAGTCACGCACCTTGCTTCAAGAGAAAGTGGTGTTTGCTTTTAAATTTGGAAGTGTTACCTGATAAACACAACAGCTTGCTTCTGCTGTGAATCTTTTCCTGTGCTTAAAAAATATTTTATGCAGCAATGTAGACTTTTCCTAGATTCATGCTCACCCTACTATATGATATACATAGCTAATATGTAAGGGCATAAATAAGGGGTATATTTATGAAATACTTTTAAGTGGTTTAAAATTTTAGGATGTAGCCACTGCTTTGTTTCTGTGAGAAAATGAAAAGCTGCTTTCAAAGTATATTCATCTTCTAAAAGGCAGTGCTGGAAAGTTGACACGACCACAGTTCAATGGACCCCTTTGGGTAAAAGAAGAGGGATAAAACACTAACTGAAATATTATGTAAATTTCAGTGTTGTGAAAAACTGCTATGACTCTTAACATCAGGATAAATTTCATGCTGAATAAGTGGTCGTATTTCCTAAGTGTTTTGCATTGTTAAAGCACAGAGCAGTTGAATTATGGACCCACACTCTTTGTTTCTATCTTCAGATTTGTTTGTTACGTTTCCCAGTCCAAATGGGGTGGTGGACACATAGTTTGAAAGCAACAGCTCTGTATATTCTACCCTGGTTTGCAGATGGAAGAATCAAGCTTGATACCAGAAACAGATGAATCTGCATTCCCTTTTCCATAACCTCTTTGCTCTACAGGGTAGGTCAGGGCTCCAACTCCCAGATTTTAGAGCCCAAGTAAGAGAGGAATAATAATCCTGCTGGCCTATGCCTGCCCCTGCATGAAGGGTGGACTCCCATGGGGGTTCTGTACCACCACCTGATGGTTTAGATTGCTTAAAAAGCAGAGAGAGAAGCTGTCACACTTCCCACTTTTGACTTCTGCGTTTCCACCCCTCATCCCTCTTGTAAAAGCCAGCAAGATTCGAAGTAGGAAGCTGCCATCACTGTTCACAGACTTATTAACATCTGACTGTGCTTTGTAGTGTCTGGTCAGTTTTAAATACGCTCATTGACTTTCTTCCACACATACATCTGGCAAGTTCTTGTTGCTTCCAAAGCACTTTTCATTAGTTGAAACTTCTCTTTGCTACTTGCTACAGTAGGGCTTATAAAAAGAAATTAAATTTAGGACACCAAAGATCATCACAGGCAAAGGAATAAAACCTCCCTGCAAGCTTAATTAAAAAGAGAAGATGGCCTGATAACAGCTAGTATGTTGTTGACTGAGTACCAAAGTAGTAACAGGCATGCAGAAAAGGACAGACTGTCATTGTTAAAATCTCCAAGTTGCACGGAAACCGATGTCCAGATCCTCCTGCTACCACAAAAATGTTAAAGACTTCTTGGAATCTGATAGGAAAGAAATTAGCATAGTATATTAATCAGATAAACAGGACAGAGGAAGCTATATTAGGCAGAAATATGTTGGATACTTTCATTTTGAAGCACAATCAGAGAATTCACTGAATTTTAGGGGTTGGAAGGGATCTCCAGAGATCATTGAGTTCTGGCAAACTGTTCTCAACATTGTTCTTATTGGTAAGGTTTGGATAGCACTGGTTTATCTCAATCTTGGCTATACATAAGAAGTGAAATTCTTACCTATATGATCTGGGACACCAAAGGTAAGTGTCATTTTCCTCCAACTGAGGTAAGAGGTTAAAAATTCACATAACTGCTGTTGCTACTTTTCTTACATAAGAGGGGGATTATTTCATTTCTCCCTTCCTTTCTTTTATACCAGGAGCCTGACCTGGCAAAAGTTCCCCCATGTGAAGCTACTCCATAGCATAAGAAATAAGTATATCTTGTTTTGAACAATATGACCTCAGATTATTCCTTTGGTAAAACTGCCCCTGAATATGTGTATGCAGATTCTCTGGAAGGCCAGCTTCCTAAACAGCACTATAGGCTTAACAGAAAACTTAATCTGCTAAACACAAATTCTATAGATAAAATAGTAGTGAAAAAAAATCTGAAGAAAGTATTTTAACTTTACACTTTCTTTCATTGAGCTCTAATTAAGACTTGGATAACACGAAGACCTTTCAAAGATGCAGGTTGTTATCTGTGGCAAATTGCATGCTGGAGTTGTAAAATAGAAACAATGCACTTATAAATTAGCCTTATTATTTCTGAGACGGATAGGTGAGGATTATCACAGCCCTCCTTTCCCTTGTTCCTGTTCACTCAAGCTATTTTCTTGTTACGGTGGCTCTGTATTGTAGTGATCAGTGTATTCCAGGTGTCCTGTCCTACATTACTATTACTGTAGGTGCCTGCAATAATGAAATAGCAAGCCTTAGCAATTCTCTGTTGTAATGGTTTGTTCTCATAGTTAATTGACATAGCCATGGAAGTAGAACCTTAGATTGCTTCTGCATCACTGCAGACACACTTTCGGAGAAAATATTCTGGTCCTAGGAAAATACCATACACTTCAACCGAGAGGCCCTGCGATGAAAGCCTGAGGCAGCTGGAAGAAGTAGAGCCTGAAATTCAGATTGCCCTCATTTTATCAAAGTGAAATTACCTTTTTCCCCAGGTAATTCATAAGATATTTCCATTACTAGTTTATTTTAGCCAGTTCTTCCTAAACCTTCCAGAGTTTTTGGTGAGGTGGTGTCTTCCATTGCATTCAGATGCAGTTTGCCCTCATACAAGTCCTCTATCTGTGCTATCATGTTATTGCCTTTCTAGATAACCTGCTAAATTTAGAAATTAAGACATACTCAGCAATGGTAAACTATTCTAAGACTGAAAACTTCAAGCACCGTATTTTTCTCTCCACGTTAAGTTCCTTCGTTGAGCTACACTTGGCAACTACTTTAATTACCAAGATCTTGGTTTCACAAACACCAGAATAAGTTCATCATTGACTAGAGTCACCTAGAATCATCCTGGAGCAATATTTCACTCCACAGGGCTGGGTTTGCCACTAACAATATAAACTTATTTGTTGGCTTGTTGAAATAACTGTGCTTCTTTCTACAGGTTGGGATAATGACTACTCTATTTAACATCAGTATTTTGTGGCTCAAGAAATATCCATAAGGTGTTTTCAGATTATTAATAATAATGCAAGGGAAATCAAAGCAGTTATCACAGCTTCATAAAATTAACAGTTATTGTTTTTCTTCCAACATGTCACTGCCAACAGCCTTAAAGCAAGCTCTGAAAACAATGTCTACAAGTTGTTATTTTGACAGGATTCTGATTTCATTTAAATCCACACAAATCCAGTTTAACACTATTAAAATGTATGGGTAAAAGAAAACTTTCTACTGAAACTATTCTTCTAACTGGGGAAAAATAATTTTGTCAAAACTAGCCCTCCTTCTCTTTAAAAAAACTCTGATTTTCATAAAAAACATCAACATAAGTATTTTTCTCATTTAAAAAGTAGAAAAGGGTCATTCAGGCAAACTCTAATTTGTACTGGCCTACCTGAGACTGGATTCAGGAATCTGTAATCACAATTTTTATCTGGAAGAATCCAAATCAAGCACGCGCACCCACTTGTCAGTCTTTGCAGTGTGCATGTGTGTGGTTTAATTACAATAATATATATAGGATGACATATATAGGATGACAAATTGCAACTTTTTCACCTCAGGAGAGAAAATTATGTGCAATAGTCTCACAAAAGCACTTAGTTGATAATTAAACTCTATGAATCTCAAAGAGAACTAATATTATTTTTCTACAGTCTCCCATGTTATACAAAATAATCTTACCAGGAATCTGGAGCTTAACTGTGGTTGTCATCAGCTCCAATGTCCTTGGTATGTGTCGTGGCATGGAATATTGCTCCAATCAATACAAAGCAATTTCTAATCAAGAGAAACAATTGTACATTGGTTTGTTCTGATCCATTTTCAGATAGGGTTTCTACAGCCTCCCATGGATTTGCAGATGCTCAATTACAGTCTAATTGCATGACCCCTGTAGAGTAACACCCAAGGAGTGGTAGTGGTACATGGTGACATTCAGAATGAAGCAAACATAGTGAAGCTTGCAGTTCACACGGGAAGGGAAAACATACCACATGAAAATAAAGATGACATGTGAAGATGCAGGTGTCACATATGGTCTTTTTTAAAAAAAAACTTTAGAGTGGTTGTATGGCTCTAAAATGCCCCCCCTCCCCTGTTAGCTTATTGTAAGACACGTAGAAATACTCATTCAAAATTGTATGTTTCTTAATTACAAAAGAAAGAATAAACCAAATGAAAATAACTGAGTGTAGTAGCTTATATAGCAAAGTTCCTGGAGCCCTTCCTTGTTAAAGGAGATGGAGAGACCCCTTCAATCTTCTCTATGTTTCAGGTCTGGTGCTCAGCCTGTGCTTTTGGGCATTTTATCTTTCCAGTAGTAATTTTTTTTTATTGCTAGAACCTCAATTTCTGTTGATGCATCAGGGAATAAAGGCATTACATCAATGCATAGCAAAAGCTTGTATCAGGACAGCTCAGGAAAGAAAGATACTGTTTCTCTTCAAAGGAGCAGAGGGAAGATATGCAGGCCAAAGCCATTGCCCAGGTTGAAATTTTCTATAAAACTGGAGATTGCCATCCTAATCTCATGAAAAGTGTGGTAGTGCACTCAGGTACCAGAAGAGCTGCTTCAAGTCTCAGCTTAAAAGAGGTCACCCAGTTCCATGTTAGGACACAAATTTATGTGCACAGGGTGTGTTGAGCTCTAGCTGGATACATCAGTCAGACAAATCTCCCCACTGCTATGAAGAAGCCACAAATCTTGCAATTAACTCTGAGGATTATTCTGGTGAAAAATTTCTTTCCTTTGATTTTCCTAAAGATATTTAACCAGTCTCCTTTTTACTAATAGTTAGAATTCCTGAACTTTAGAATAAACTTGGGAGAGAGTACTGAGTAAGCATAAAGTCATCAGTAAAACAAAAGGACTCTGCAGTACACTCTAACTCATAGGAAACCTGTCCGCCTGCCTCTTAGAGCAGCTGGAAGCTGCACTTTGCAGACATGCTGAGGATGACACTTGCTTACAGATGTCTGCACTGGACTTTGCCACTACACAGTTCTCAGTAAATCGCAGTTTGTCAGCTCTCACTGAAAAGCTGAAATAGGTTCTTTCCAAAGTCCTTTATTTTATACACTAAAAGAGAAACTTCAACACTATAAAAATAAACAGCAGAAAAATAGTTAGCATAGAATAGTATTGCAACGCAGGAATGCAAAGGCCAAGCAAACAAGTAGCAGGTATATTCAGACTATTTCCACTGAGGCCTGAAGAGAGAGTCTCTTAACATTCAGCCTGCCAAGTCCGCAGGGATAGTTCCATTCTGGCTATGTCACCCCAACAGTGAGCCCTCTTACTATTCTGGGTTGTCCTGGCTACAAAGGGAGGTGATGGGCTCAAAAGTTGCAAGCAGCAATTGTCAATTCTAAACCAACTTCCGTAGTAATAAGATTAGAACATGTTAGTCTTTCCAAAGTCTCACAAGCATTTTCTTTAAAAAAAAAAAAAAAAAAAAAGAAAAAAAAAAACAAAAAAAAAATAGGGGGATTTTTANNNNTTTTTTAAAAAAAAAAAAAAAAAAAAGGAAAGAAAAACCTAAATACAGATTAGGTGTATTTGACATGTTGGCTTCTAGGACCTGGATGGAAGTTGGGAACAGACTTCCACAGCTTCATGCCAGAAAAAGGCTGTGAGGGCACATGAGAAGAAATTGACTGGACTATGGGAATGTTCCAACATAATTGTGGGAAGTCAGCAGGAAAATAATTGCCATAAGGCTAATACCAGGGTAAAATTTCTTCATACAATGGATATGATATATCATGCAATGAAGCTGTACCTCTCATTCACAAAGCCCTTGGCTTTTTAACTCATAACAGGTCAGATATAGCATGGGGCATCTGTAAGTTAGCACAAATATCCCACAGGGTAACAAAGAAAACTATTTTCATTTTAAATCACAACAAGCCAGCTTCTAATAAAAATCTTCCAATAATGTGAAATGTAAATCCAGTAATGAAAGGAGTTGGTTAACTAATGGTTAGTGTGTTAATTCCCATTTTATACATTCTTCCCCATACGCCATAGTCTGGAAATAGTTGCTTAATCAGACCTTACAAACTTATTCTAAGGTTAGTTTCATTCTGGGTTTTTTTTTCCTCATCATAACTGCTGAGAGAAAACCATTTCTTTTTTGAATTTTCACTGTTGTATTTCTGTGAATCATGAGTGGATTTAATTATTTTCATTTATTCTCCATATACCATTTGGAAAAATTAGTAACAGCTTAGTGTCACATATTACTATTACTCTTCCTCATGGATCTGCTTTCCCCACATTGTAAGGGGTGGACAAACAAGGTCTGATTCTCAGCACAATTTTTTGAGTTGTTTCTAGCACTTGTGTTGGAAAGGACAGCAACATGCCAATGGAAAAGGGCGTGACTAAAATTCTTCTTATACCTGTTTCATTTCAGAATGCTTTTTGCAAGAAGTATTGTGACAGTAATTATTATCAATAATGTTGAACTAAGGTAAAAGGCAGTTGCCTTTGCAAGACAGCATTGCTGTAATGAAGATCTTGATAAACGCCTAACTTCAGTGGCACATCAGTGTTATCCTGAATTGCCCTCAGAAGTTATCCATTTTAACTTTGTATATGCAATCAAGCTCTTATTTTCTATAAAGGCAACCTTTAATTTTCATTAGTTTGAAGTGAAAACTTTAGCTAGTGATAATATTCTCCCCCTGACACACACCCATTCCTCTAACTCAGTATATTTGATTAAGCATATGTATTAGACAGGATAACACATAATCTCTGCTTGATTTTAATTATCTGGGACTCTGATGCCAATGTCCGTGATGATAGATACCAGTGGGAGTTCTAACTACAAGTATGGGGCAAGTCAAGGGTCTGACCAGCACTCAGTGATAATCCTGTGTTTAGTTCCGAATTGCTTTATCTTACTTGTATCTACTAACAAATACCATCAGATTGATGACATCCATTTGAGAATAGTTAAGACTCGATGCATGCTTTTCCTTTAATAAGTTGTTTCTAAGGTAAATGTATTAGTAATCTGAATACAAACTGATGCATTTTTTCCCAAAGTCACATCTACAAAGGATATTAATGGAAATATTGGTAAAGCTTCTATAACAGATTTTAAAAAATCTCATTAATATTAGGGTTATTTTTCCTCAGGTACTAGGACTCTTCAATAACATTTAGTAAAATAGAAACTGGCTGAAAGTAGTGATTTTATAGCAGCTGAACTGTAGGCCTCCTCTAATGCTGCCAACTACACTTTTGTCCAGGGAATTCTTTTTGTCATACATAATTGTATTGTGGAATTATAGGAAATGGGTTGGATGGACCTCTACCCAGTGCCAGGTCTGTTTCCTACAATGTTTCATGTCAGGATCGATTATTCGATATTGAATACTGCTCATTTGAATACTCAGTTATTCGATAGTGAATACTCAGTATTTTACTGCTCATTTGAAGAGACTATTTGGGTAAGTTGCTATTCAGTTTTTTAAAAATTTAATCGCACATTTCTTACTATATTCATTTTAATGTGCTTCTAAAAGCAACTACTGTAGCTTAAGTATCCAACAAATAATACATATAAAACCAATTAATAAATAAATAAAATCCTTAAGAAGTTGAGAAGGCCCTTCTATATCACTCTCTTCCAGACTAATGTTTTAAAAGAGAATCCTAGAATCACAGAATCACAGGGGTTGGAAGGGACCTCAAGAGATCATCGGGTCCAACCCTCTGCCAAAGCAGCTCCCCAGCTCATATTGCACAGGGCGTCGTCCAGACGGGGCTGGAATATCTACAGAGAGGGAGAGTCCACACCCCTCTGGGCAGCCTGTCCCAGGGCTCCCTCACCCTCACTGGGGAAAAGTTTCTTCCCCATGTTGGTGCGGAACTTCCTATGCTCTGACTTGCAGCCATTGCCCCTTGTCCTGTCTCCACAGACCACTGAAATGGGGCTGGCCAATTCCCCCGGCATCCCATCCTTAAGATATTTATAGACATGAATAAGGTCCCCCCTTAGTCTTCTTTTCTCCAGGCTGAACAGTCTCAGCTCAACCAGCCTTTCCTCATAGGGGAGATGCTCCAGGCCCTTCATCATCTTTGTAGCTCTTCTCTGGACTCTCTCCAGGAGATCCCTGTCTTTTTTATCCCAGGGAGCCCAGAACTGGACACAGTCCTCCAGGTGGGACCTGACCAGGGCAGAGTAGAGGGGGAGGATCACCTCCTGTGACCTGCTGGCCACACCCCTCCTGATGTACCCCAGGATCCCATTTGGTCTCTTAGCCCCCAGGGCACACTGCTGGCTGCTGGCCAACCTGTCATCAACCAGGACCCCCAGGTCCTTCTCCACAGAGCTCCTCTCCAGCAGGACATCCCCCAGCATATACTTCTTTATGACAAGGCTTTTCTACTTGACCGTTAAGATCCTCCTATGTCCTAAGGGTAATTCATGAAATTGGTGAATCAGAAAACACTGTAGGTAGGTGATAGTCATAGACTAACAGGGAAAACAGCTGGAAAACAGAGTTTTCAGTACTCGTTATTATCATAATTTCTAACCCTGCCCTAATACCGACCACGATTCTTCAAGACATTAACCATTAGCCACATTTAAAGCACATAACCAATCCTCCTTACTTAGAAAATATATGTTTATTGCCTTTCTGGTTACCTTTCTGGTTACTAAGATTCAAGGACACACTTCAGATGTTTTTCTAAGTGATATTACAGTAGGAAACAGTATATTCTAGAGCATTTGCTTCAAGTATTTCCACTTCTGATTGTACTTCCACTCACTCTCTTAAGAAGACATTATTATTCAGAAATAAATCCCTCCTGAGCTTTCTTTGAGGGTTTTTTTTTTTGATTAGTATTATAGAAAGACAGGTGTGTGCCATGTCAGATTGTTGTAGCAGCAAAGTTGTCACTAACTTACTAATTGAAGTCCAAAACAAGGACTACATTCTCAGTTATCACAAAAGAAGACAATTTTCTTGGTATTTGAGCATAGTCCAATTTAAAACTAACCAAGATATTTATTATAAAAACATTAAAATATTGTAACTGCAAATCAAGCATACTTTCTCATATGAAACCTTCTGAGCGAAACTGGAATTTAAACAAAATTTAAAATTATCTCTGTATGGAATATGACATCTTCAGCGGTACTGTATTTCCTGTCAGCTAACTGGTATTGGAAATACAGGTAGGATCATGCTTTCTACTGCAAAATGACAAAATATATACACTGTGATTTTTTTCTCCAGGTGTGAGCCCATATCCTCAGCTTTCAAATGCTTCAAAACTTTTAAAAATAGAAATGATAATGTGTCTCATCTACTTCCTTCTCTATCTGCAACTAAACCAGTTTGGCTGATAGGCTTTTGCTGCTTTTCTCCTTGTTTGCAGTGTAGAACAAGGGTGCATGGCTTCCTTGTGGCATGGAAAGAGCTGACAGAAATGCTTTTTCTCCAACTTGACCTTGTTCCTAGAAATAGTCTGTTTCACAGCCACCTAAGGGACTGGCCCAGCATCTCTTTCAGCCCCCAGTGTGGCTGTGTTCTGTCAACAGCTGAAAGATTGTAGCTGAAATCCCCTTGTAGCAAGGGACAATCCCAAACTACAGTTTGAATGCTGGGGCACGTTCCTTGTGCAGGATTTTGTACTAGAAGACCTGGTGCAGAGAGCAGAAGACAGATTTGATGTGATTACAGCAAGCTGCAGTGCCAAGCAGCCACTGACTTCCCATGAGCTGCACTCTTGTATTCCTAGTTAGGTGAAATTATAATTTCTGTATCTGGAGTACAAATGTCCGAACAGAAGTACAGCTACCTCATCACATTCGGGGGGGGGCTCTCCCCAAATCACTTGTCATCAGCTTTATTCTTTCCCATGTAAATGTTCAGGTTAAACCCAGCAAGCATGAATTTTTGATACCTACTCTGGGAATGTATGCATGCAACCCGTGAAGATCTTTGTTTAAAATTGTACAAATGGCACACATGAGATTCCTTCCCAACTATGCACGGGTTAGAGGAGAGGTAATTTGGCTACTTCCAATTCCATAAGCTTAGGTGATATCCTAAGTTAGGATCAGTCCTGAATGCTGCCTCTAAGAAAAGAAATAGTGCTGTTTATACACACTGAAAAGAAATGTTAGGGTTGCAGTTACATCCAGGGATGGAGAGCCCATGGGAGATGTTCCATCAATTGCAATTGGACACAGCAGAAGAACACTACTTCCTAGTCGTACAGAAGTCAGTTATGGCCTCCATCTGCAGCTGAACACAGCCCAAGCTTGTAGGGTTTTTTTCTCTCTGTAGAAAGCTTGCTCAAATCAGTGACCTTAGACCCAGACAGAACAAAGGTGTAAAAGTCTTCAGACCTTTCCATCTCTCCTACAAAACTAGCACCCTGAGCCAGCCAAGAGCTAACATGCAGAGCTACAAGTACATACGTAATTCCAGTAATTCATTTTATTTTGTATAAACATCCTTAAACTGCCATACCTGTGTAAGTCTGGCCTTGGCATAGCCATTTAGTACTCTGCCTTATGTTTCCCCAGTCTCTCCCTCTTGCGTTGACAGGCAAAGCGCCATCTGACTCCCTGGATTTTTGCACAGCCCCGCTCAGATTGCAGAGTACATTAAAGCAAGTCTTGGGCAGCTGTCGCTGAGAATATCTTATTGTCTCCAGAATGAAAGTCTCGAAGACAAAAGTTGAGTTTGAAATCACACTAGGTACAGGAGGTATTACAGAAGGTCACCCACTAGCGATTAAAGAGAAGAGCCTTTCTCCTACGCTGTAATTTTACCCATTGTTCCTTGCCAGTTCTGCAGCTCCAGTTGCTAAACCTGCTACTACATTTTTTGCAACCCTTTTCTACAATCTGTCTGCAGATAGGAATGTAAATACTTCTGATTTTCTACTTTTCTCATGAATGGGGAAAAAATTTTTATTAAAAACCTTGACATTAGATTTTGAATAATCTAGCAATCAATTGCTCAGATGACAAACTGATAGAAGGCAGCACAGACCTAAATAGTTTAAAATCATATCCCTGTCTTGTCCTAATTAATGCATTAAGACCTGCACACACAATTCAGTATTTTCATAAGATTGATGGTTGACTTCACTGTGCTGCATCCAGCGTGCAACCTTACATTGAAGAAATCTATTGTAGAAGAAACCCACATATATTAATATTTCTCTCAACTAGTCTCCAGGTGTTCTGAGACATATAAAAAACAAAGGAATGGAATGAGAGACCATGAAGACAGCAAACTAATGTTGTACAGAGAGTAACGCTAGTGGTAGTAATGATACTTTTCTCCAATAAAAAGAAAGGCATCGTACATCTACATTCCCCTTGTTATTATTTTATTTGTTTCCCTTTAGCCAGTGGCTTCTTTTGGGTCAGAACAGAAGTAAACTATATACAGATTTTCTGCTTTTTACTAACTTAAATGTTCTGGTGAGGACCATAGTATTTTCTGTACTATGCTGATACAAGTTTTTAATTATATAGCAGTAAAACCACATTAGTCTGGACATTGGCAATGTATTTAATGTCTGGGTTGTAAAAAATCCTTGAATATTAGAAGTAAGAAAATGCTCTTGCAATAATTTAGTGACTGGAATAGAGGAAGTCAGCAGTGATTTCTGCTTCAAAATGACCATTCAATTAGCAAGACCAAGAACTAATCTGACCGTTAACCAAAGCAAACCAAACCAAGGTATTTCATTATCAGGAAACTGGCCTTTTTTGTTTAGTTGTGGGGTTTCTTTTAACTTAGCCAATTTATATACAATCAAAAGAGACTCAAATCTACCTTCCACACAGTTGAGAAACCTTCCAATTGCTCTCTGGCACTAGTAGTAGAAATAATGACAAGTGATTTTGCCACCCTGCCTAGACTTTTTTCATGTGAATCAGGAAATTTGATGTAAAAGAGGCTGGCACATACACAGACAACACGAATGGTTCAACCCCACTTATGAATCTAGGCATGGTTAATTCAAGTTTTAAACCCTTTCTGAGCTGTTATTTGCTGGTCAGACTGAGCTTATTTATATAAGGTGGGTCAACTCACGGCCTGTCCGCTAATCAGGTGTCTGATTTTCAGAAAGTCAGCTTCTTTGCCATCTGTCTCTAGGGGCTGCACTGGTGCTGTGCATTGTCTTTCCTGCTTCTCAGAGGGATGTTTTTTAACATAGCCAGTAAGCCAAAGGCTGCCTCAAAATTTGTGTTTTTTCTGTGAAGCATGAAGAGCAGCAGGGAAGAGCAAAGCACCTATGATACCTGGGGGAAACCTGGCAGGTGGTGAGAAGCCAGTTCCTCTGTACACTAAAATATCTCAGCTGGAGCAAAAGGACAGATGGATAGAAAAGCAACGGCAATTCTATAGGATTGAAGGGTAGAAAACAGTGATTCAGAATTTAGTGAGCAGCAATGTGACATTGGGCAATGGACACATGGCAACACTTTAAAGCTATATTGTCACTCAAACAAAAAAGCCAGCATAATTTTGAATTATGGCAACTTTTAAACCTAGCATTGTAAATTA
Source organism: Zapornia atra (assembly GCA_013400835.1). Classification (NCBI taxonomy): domain Eukaryota; kingdom Metazoa; phylum Chordata; class Aves; order Gruiformes; family Rallidae; genus Zapornia; species Zapornia atra. The sequence goes on along the minus strand of VZTU01004428.1, from coordinate 15,232 downwards.
GGGTAAAAATTGAAGCAATCAATGGCCAATCTCATCTAATTAAATGAATTCAAAAAGGTTCCTTAATCTACTGGATATCAAGATTTTACTATGAGGTATTCATTTTGATATTAAAATCAAATTTAATTTTTATATTAAAAATGACAACAGCAAAATTTTTTTGGGGGTGAAGGCAGCTGAAATTAAACACTAAATTGTACTTTGCTTCTGAAGGGGGATCCCCAAAGACTAAACATACTGTGTTAGAAACTTGTACAGGGTGATGGCTCATACCCTATTATGCCATCAGTTGTACATGGTAAGAAAACCATCACCCTCTCCTCACACTGAAGCCAGACTAAGTCCTGTTATCATGTACTTTGCTACCTGAGAATGAAGATGGTCAAAAACCATAGAAAGACTCTCACTAATCTACTCATTGGCAATATGGTATTGGCTACTGTAGGCAAGCAGGATTAATTACAAATCAAAAGTGTCATGATTCAGCTGTTTCTACAGGAGAGAAAAAGGGCTGATATTCAAAACCATAAGCCATTAGGAAAATAGATATTAATGATTGAAACATGAAGTATTAGCAGCAACCAAAGGAAGAGAAGCATTGATGGAGAAGAGAAATCTGGTTCACAGCCAGTAGCAACTCTGGAGACTGATGTACTAACATGAGGAGATGATGCACTACTTTACAGCCAGGGACTACCTCAGTGACACAGAAAAGGCTCTTATACCAGGGAAGGCTGCTGATCACACTGATCACTTGTAACTTCTGACAGGTTTTAGTTGGGTCCCAGAGAATTTAGGGACTTGTCATACATGTAAACAGAAATGCCTGGAAAAGAGAAGACAGGAAAACTCTGTTCTGCTTGCAACAATCAGATGTGCATATTGTACAGACTGCTTCAAAGGTGGGGAAATGAGGCAGTTAAGCTGTCTGAAAAGGGTATTGGTGATGGACATCTGCACAAAGCGAGACCTAGTCACATATACATGAAACTGTCCTCCTTTAGTTGGTCTCCTTTGTGGCTCCAGAATGCCATGCATGTCTGTGGTGAAGACTACATGGTAGCAGCAGTCCAGTGACACAGGAGTGAGAGATACTAAAATTCTGGTAGAAAGTTAAACTTTCTCCCTGACTCTTCTGCAGTGTAAGATGCCAAGCAACAGAGAGGGTTATGGTACTAGGGAGAAGTCCTTAAGCTGGAGGGATTGCAGCCACATACGGACAGAAGCAAAAATTAAGATCTTCCTTGTGCTGTTTCACATCAATCAGCAATAATGTGTTACACAAGGAAAAAAGAAGAAAGCATGGATTTCAGCCAGCACTTTGTCCTCCATATTAATTGTGACAGCCTCTCCCAAATGATTTGCTCTCTAAAGCATACTCATATTGTCATGCAATTCACTACACACTCTTCATACTGCTCTCACTGCTCTCTTCCTCAACAGCTTCCTGAACACTTAATAATCTTGACTCTTGACATTTAAGAATCTGTTTTGCTTCAGAAACACACTTAATCCACCACGCTAATCTCCATCTTACCCTCCTAGCTGCTCCATCTCCCACTTACTCTCCAGATGGGCCCTGGAAATATTTTCTCTGTGGGTTTTTTTTGTCTTGCCTTTTCTCCCTTTTAAGCTTTCCTCTCTAATCTAAAACCAACCATCTTTTGCCTGAAAACCTCCTATTTTCTCCCAATATTTAGGTTCCAAACAGTTCCATATACAATTTTTTAAAACTACATTTATTTTTCATGGTCATGGAGCTACTCCCCAAAGTTGCTGTTCAGCAGTATCTCAATCCTCTACAGATTTTATGGCCTTTCCTCTTAGCTTTTAGAAGTCTGTGTGCTTTTCATAATGTCCCCATTATTATCGAAATTTCTCAGACACATTCTGTGATTCCTCCTCCAGCAAGTGCTGGAAGTGGGAAGAGAGAAAAAGCAAAGGCCAGTACAGCTGTTCCAGTCTCCTCCCACCCACTCCCCCTGGTGATATTCACACTTCCCTCTCTTCACAGAGGAGATTTCAAGTCTATTTTTTTCTGAAATACCATCAGATGGTTGCCTATCCCCAAAATTGCTCTGTGGAGAATCCTATGGGGGACACTGCAATAGCAAATTTATCTATTCTTGGGTCTAGAAATTTTTCATTTCCTTTAAGTACTGTTGTAACCACACAGCATTTTTGAGTCTGTTACAAATACATCTATGACAAATAGGCACAAACTGCAGTGACCGAAGCTGCTAGAGGTCAGTCAGACCTGTCTCTCTGAGTTTCAGATGTCAGAAATCAAGACCAGGATAAAATTTTGCACCACCACCCTTCAGGATGTTTTGTTTTCAATCCATGTCTAGATCCAAACTTGGACTCATTGAATTTCTACTTTCAAACAATAAAACCTCATGATCCCACTGCACTACTCTTTCAAATTGTACAGCAAATCATCAGGGCAAAATAAGAAGAAAACAAGGTGAAAGAAGTTATCTTTCAGAACTTCCAGATATTAGGATGCCTACTAAAGCTGAAGCCCAATTATGTTGTTTTTAATGCTAGTGTTATATTTATTGATGTGCATATGTGTCTACATGTACATCTATGCAGATATGTTTGTATAGCTATACACACAGACACTCTATCTCAGTAAAATAAGAGTACTTAGAAGTACTTTCCCCAGCAGTACCTGGTTGAAATAGAATATTGAGGTGTGTTGGAGTGAACAGACAGAGAGCAGAGGAAGCTCTATATTTTATGTTGAGGACGGATTTGTTCCTCTTTTGCTCCTCTTTATTTGGTTTCTCATGTGAGCTGTTATAATTTGGCAGCTCATCTTGATCCTGCCTGAAAACAAGAAAAACTTGTGAAAATGAAAACAAACAAAATATTCTCCACAAGTTTAAACACATTTGGCTATTTGTGCTGTGTTGGCTGAGCCAAGTAATTTTTAATTTTGCCAGTGTTTGCAGGCCTATTTCTATATTCATGTTTTGAAAATACTATTAAGACAAACAAATCACTGGCTGTGAACATTTCATCAAAGTCTTGGGTTTCAGAAGCAGTTAGTGCACTCCCAGAACTTTATTCACTCCAGCAGGAGCTAGGAAAGGATCAGATTCCAAACTACCAGCTGAAAAACTGAAATACTAACTAGGTACCCACACCACCTTGTCACAGGAATGTCAGGTTTTAATTTTTCATATTTTAACTAATTCAATTTTTACAATATCATGGATGGATAAAAGCAGTTAATCCTGTGCTTTGTACAAAGGTCCCTGTCATGCACATGGGGAAAGTACAAAGGCTGAGGTGATATTTCTGACATTCATTTTGGAACTGCTGTGGATAATGTAAGGAAGTAAGCATTCTCAGCATGCCTACAACTTAGGAAAAACAGGAAGGTCACTTTTTACAGAAAAAAATAATCTTGGGGAACAGATATACGTCCTTCTGTAGCTCCTCTGCTTTAGATATAATGCAGTTTGTTGCCATGTTAAGTGTTCCACTGCCAAGGAGGCTGAAACAGAGGGACTCCTACCATTAACTTTCCTGGATAACCAGTAGTACCACTGTACTGAAAAAAACCTACGTGCCCAGAGCCAGTGAATCCCCTCATGGTACATCCTAGGCTTCAGAACGTAACTTTGGACTGAGCATATGCTATGGTATAAAGATATTGTCCTGCCCTGTAAGAGACAGAAAAACATAACTGCTGGGGAGTAGCAACCAGTGTTGCAATTCTCACTGTTGCTTTCTAGGATTTAATCAGCTGGAATTAGCCCTTGCGATTTTTCTGCAAGGCAGACAGGAAACCTCCTTGGTTTCTGCAGAGCAGCAGTAGCTGACAAAGTTGTAACTCTTCAGCTCTGTGCAGCATAGCTGAACCTTCTCTAAACAGCAGTTACTAGTTCTTTTACCAGCAGGCACGAAATACAGGCTGACTTAACTAGAGAGAGACAGCTTCTGTGAATGCTTGCAGGCCACTCCTTCCTCCCAGGTCACCGTTACGGTAACTCATAACAACACAGTGCTGCAACTAAACCAATAAACCTTGACAGCCTGTCTTTGTAGTGGATATTTATCTCAATCCGTCTCTGAAACACAGCTAATATCCAGCTACCTGCCAGGACTGTGGTGAAGCACAAACAACATAACATCTGTGATTGCTTTTACACAGCTGCAATTATTGTATCCCCAATATAAACAAAGTGGAGCCCAAAAAAAACCCCTTTTTGGGATGCTCCTCATCTTCATGACAGGTAATGAAGTGCTGGGACAGCCACTTCAGATTTAGTAAGCATAGAGCTGAAAAGCTGAAGAAAGAGAAGCCCAACATGACCTTGCATTTAACTAACTCTGAAGCATTTCTTAAAATGTTACCAGGAGATAAGGCTCCAGGAAAGCACATAGCTCTGCGTCTATTCTCCTACAGCCTATGGAAATTAGTAAAAGGTATATTAACATACATAGAAACAAAAAGACTGCATTTCCCATTTTCCCTGGCATCAACTAAAGTAAAAATCCCTTACTACTGCTACAGCTGAAACCTGCCCTCTTGCTGCTAAGTAAAGACAGAGTATTGCCTGTTTTCTGAGAGCAGAATGTGGTATAGGCTACCCATGCTATTTGAAAATTAATACAATGAGTAGCCTGCATCCTCCCGTCAAACCCTTCTAAACAGAAGATGTTGAGGAACATGGCATACCCTCATTAAATAAAGTTACAAAGCCCAAGGATTGAACCAAATCTTTCTTTTCTTCCTCATGTTGCATCTACTACAGCAGCTTTCTTTGAAGTAAAAAGGCAAGCAAACAAGCCCAGCTGTTGTCAGTGCTCTTTATGAGTCACTGAGCAGCAGATGCTGAAAGAGCTGTGTTTCTAAATGCAACACCTGCTGCTGAACCTGAATTTCCGAGCCATAGCATTATACACAATACAGAAAGATCAACTGAATAGGTATGTGCCACTAATAGCCACTCTGAGAGTAAAATCAAAGAGAGACTGTCAGCAGGTAATTGGGGCTGAAAGCTCTGGAGCCACCACAAAATTTGCAGGAGTCAAACGGCACAGAAGTTCTTCAAAAAAGCAGTAAGAATTGGCAATATTTATCTGTCTTTCTTTTATACATTGTTGGACGAACACTTTGAAGATCACCCTAACTTCTTCGGTGTGTACCTGTACCCAGATACTGCCACAAAAGACTCCAGATACAGTGCTCCCTTAGGTTAGGCAAACATTTCTGAAAATGCTTTTTATTTGTGGCAAATATAAAAGAATTAGTTCCCTCCTTCAGGTACACAATTGTTTACATGGCCATCGCGTGGAACTGCCCGCTGAACAGATTCAGGTTAAAACCAAATATCTCTTTTCTTTTTGGAAGGACAGGAGGAAAGGAAAGATTATTTCTGAACTGGAATCAACTGGTTTGTCTGGCATCCAGTCTCTGGCAGAAGAAGGAAATACCCAGCTTCAGCACTGCTTGAAGGGGTCCGGGATCAAAGCAGATGACTGGGAAGACTACAGCCCCAGTTGCACACACTCATGAGGGTCCCGTTGCCCATCCAACCTCCCTACTTGCATGGTGACCAAGTAGATTGCAGCCTGGGCAGACTTTTCAGGGTGGCTTCTTATTTCTCATTTTCTAAGTCGCTGTTGTATTTTTTATTGCAAACCATCACTGCACCCTAATCCCGATAGCTGTACACATCTGGCGTCTACTGAACAGAAAGTATTACACAATAGCTAACACAATGTGTCACTACAGCTCAGAAAACAGGGTTGACTCAAACAAAATGCTACTAATTCTTGGAAAGATGGTTCCTTGTAATCAAAGTAGGAGATAGCGCAGTGATACAGCTAAATCTGCCTACCACCTTTCGAGACTGGTTAGCCTGTACCTTCTTTTTTCTCTAGGTATTTTCTGCCCAAAACTTACTCATCCCTTTCTTTTCTGTCCGAGTTTACAAACCCAAGCAGTTCCTAATCTCCACTTTGATCTGAATTTCTGTGAGACTGACCATTGATTTTCATTTATGCTCACAGCTTCTGAGAGGAGCATGATCTCCCACTTCAACAGCTGCTGTCAGCGGATATCCTGCTCCATAAAAGCCGTGGCACACTCCCAGCAAGGCTCGTAGCCATGCTGCGATCTCACAGATGGCCTATGCTGGATTTATTTGTGGTGATCTATTTGTGGTGATCTCTGCATCTGGCTGCCTTCTGCCAAAAGTTAGCTTAAGCTACCAGCGAGCAGGATATGTCCTGTCCGGTGAGGGCTGAAGGTCCAGCCTTTGCTGGGAGCACTTGCTCCCACACACCTCTGCATCGAGCTTTCTAGCATTAACTATCCATGCCCAGATTCTCCACCAACATAAGGTGTCATTTTAAAATTGAAGTCAAGCAGAATGTGCAGGATTTAGTGAAATTTGTCATATTTTCTCAGTTCTGCCCACTGGGCAAACGTTAATGTTTATCACATTTGTCTCCTGAGTGGTGGATTTCACTTTTGAATGTCACACCTAATGCAGAAACATACCAGTAATTGTAGTATATCCGTACTTCCCTTACCCTGTCTGAAACGTGTTTTATATGTGTCCTGACATAATAACTGCACTGGTTGTTTGGGTTTTGGTGGGGGTTTTTTTAGGATCTGCTGCCAAGTTAAGTAGTAAGTTGATGTCTCCCTTTCATAAAAATTATCATCATAAACACATGTGGGTTTTAACCTATTCCTTTCATGCTGCAGCTCAGTTGCATATTCCTAAAACCTGTCCTTGGGTTTTTCACCTCACATAAAAAATAAAGTGCAACTAAGGAGTTAGGGGGTGAGTTTACAGACCAAAGCCATATCTTATACCACCAGCGTAAAGAATCTGACTAAATATTTTTGTGGGAATATGTCCTTAGTTCTGAGTGTATTGATTATCATGATTTTTTCCCCAACTGATTTACTAATTTCATTGAAGCAGTCTATAGTGTTATTCCATAAATACATTTTAACAATTTCTCTTAGTGGGTTTTTATTGTGTTGCCTACTTACCTTGCAGCAGCAAAAAACAGTACTAGGATCACCTGTGGTACCAATTAAAGCTTTATAAAGGCTAAAGTATGACAGTGCTTGTGGGGAAATGTTACTGAATAGAAGAATAGAATAGAATAGAAGGCTGGTAATTAATATGCTGACTTGATATAACTGTTCAGCTCTCCTGTGAACCTTGAACTTTGATGGTCCACTGATTCATCATTCTAAGAAATTATAATACAGGTTAGGAAGCATACCGGGACTAGTCTTAATTTAATACAATCTTTGATGCACTCTTGTCTTAGGGAATTTTAAGGCACTAGATCAAACCGGTCTCTATGGTAACCAAACCCACAAGGCTTATCCACCAATAACCGTGGTCCATTCCAGTCAGTGTGTACTAAGGCACCTACACTTACAAACTGAAAAAAGTTGTTTCTAGGTGGAAGCAGCAGCAGCAACCAACCCCCCCCCCGTCTCATCGCTCATCATCTCATGCAGCTGTATACTTCAATTCTGTTTAAAAACCATGTTCCTTCTATATTTGATAAATTATTCCTTCCTTGCTTGAGTCAACCTTTAAAAAAAACCCCATGGAACAATTAATTTGCTAAAAACAAACATAAGTTATCTTTTCTGGTTCTGTAAGCATAGAAAAATCAGATGTCATGGATCTGATCTGGAGGCAGCTGGAGAGACAGCAGGTTTAAAAGCTTTCTCTGACTGGCCTCTAAAAAGATGTTTTTGAAAGCTCGACAGAATGTTTCTGGCATGTTCATAGGCATGGATGTCTATTCAAGTCTTAAGTCTTGCAAAACTTCTAAAATAGGAAATTAAATTTGGCTTTTTTTCATTTATACATTCTAAAGGGGAAAGATGGAAATTTTAAGTGAAAAGACCAGCTTACACAAAAGATCTAGTAAAGACACTGTCCCTCCTCTCATTCCAGTTCTTCTAAGTTACATGCAATTTCCGGTGACCCAAAATGATTTCTAAGCTCTCAAGTGCAGGCGCTTTCTTTCCACACCCCTTCGTGTATCAGCTCTCTTCCCCCACTCCCTGACTGCCACACTGAAGACCCTCAAACCCGTGGACTGGGGAGGCATAACTTAAAATTGCAGGAAACTTACTAATTCGTCCCTTATTTTGGGGTGGGTTTTCCTCTATCAGAAGAGAACTTTGTGAACTAAAATGTAAAGGTACTGTCTCTTAAAACCTTCTCTCCTGAGTATGTCTGGGTGACTTCTATTGCTGCATGAAAAAAATAATGCAAAGAGTTCTGATATTTCCATGAAAATCAGAGGTAAATTCAACAGCAGCAGCTGAATGTGTGCCTACTCTACATGCATCAGTAAGCCCCACACATTCACAGCTTAAAGTCTTCACACGTGAAGCAGCACTGCTTTACATTTCAGAGTTTGAGGGTCATTGTGTCTGACTATTCAGTTTCTTTGTGTGTTAGCTTCAAACAAATTGCACATTCTTCCATAATTTACTTTTTTCAAACCTGGAACATGCAACTCCCCATATGATGATGCAGTAAGAGGGCAGTTTTTAAGAGAAATTCATTAACTATCTTGAGCAAGCTCATTACCTTTTTGTTTTAAGAGCATCTTGTTGTTTCTAAACACAATTAAGAAATACAAATCTCTGGCAAGTGCAATAATCCAAAGCAATCTTTTGTACAGACGTTTCATGAACTCTCAGTTTTCTAACATGTCTCAGCTTATGGAGACATTGCACATAGTTACAAAGGTGACAGTGCCAATGTGGCTTTTTCCAAAGCATCCTGTCACCCTTTTTGTCAGTTTTAAGGACATATGGGCCTTGGAGCGGCTGCATATGTCTGAATGGAAATGTGCATCTCCAGTGTGGCAGCTATAAGGATATCCGATAGATTTTGTTCTCAGTTGCTTAAAAATATGTGTACACAAACAGAAGCTCATGGTGGTGAACTAATTTCAACTTCTGTTATGATGCTGCTAGCACTTTTTCCTAAAAAGCTTATTTTTAATTTCCAGAATCCCGGACTGTGATATACTAGGTCCCCACTGGTGTTCACACACAACAACATCGCTCCATGACTGCGCTAGGTACCCCTGAATCCTGGCAGCTGGTGACTTCCTGTGGCCCCTATGTGTGTCCCATGGTAGAATGGGAACACAAAGGACACCAATCTGTCATGTAAACTCCCTCCCTGGGTCAGTCATGCCCGCTGTCCCCCAGGGGTCTCCAGTGAGCCTCAAGAGGACACTGTCAATAAGATTTGTGGAAAAGTGGTTTTCTGACACTGCTCCCTGATACCTTACTAATGCTCAGCCGCCTTCTGTACATGAACTTGCAATGAAGGCAATGATATATGTAGCTGCTGGATAGGTCTGCTTTCATTTTAAAATGGATTGTAATGTTCTTGAAAGGGTCTCTCGGACAGCAGCAGAATTGATTGCTCATTAGTGTTTTCCCATGGTGGGCATAGTTGAAAGATCTGTCCAAGAATGGATATGTCCAATCCTTATGTATGAAGTACTTGACATGCAGAACAGTGACTTTGAAGTGGCAGTGCCATTTGTTCAGACACGCTTTCTGTGAATACAGTCTGAATATCCCAGACTAACATCCCATGAAACAGATTTATATTTAATATTTTGGGAAGACACTCTCGATAGTCAAAGAACTTGGTATTTATGCCCTTCCTTACTCTTCACAAGTAAACAATTTTGTATGATACTGCCTATCTCTCTAGAGAGCTTTTTGTCATACAGAATTTTTGTCACCCTCCAGACCAACCATCCTACCCTCAGTTTTTTCTGTGTAGTATTTCTCACCAGTACAATCACAGAGCTTCTTACAAGCTTGTTCTATGCAGCCCTGTCTCCTTGGCAGTACACTGAATCTCAATGTGTGCAGAAGGGAAGGCATCACAGAAGTTACTACAATAAACATCTAGAAAAGACTGCTATTGCAGGAAGTAGTGGTAAAGCTCATGTAAAGATGAGAGCCAGGGATTCAGTTCTAAAGGTTTGATCAACAAACGTAAGGTCACATTTTAAAATTCTTAACTGTGTGTTGTTTATTTTTTAGTTTTCTGAGTTTGTTTTACAGAAACTATGGTTAATTTTGGCATTTCTGGCCAGGGAGAAGAAATATTCTTAGGAAACTTCTGAGAAAGTTAGGACTTCTTTACAGAAGAGAATCTAAAAATTATACTTCAGTTTAGTCTGCAAAGTATTGCAGTGAAACCAACTCAAAGGTCTGCAAATTTGTATTTGGACTCAGCTCATAAAGAGATAGAAGAGGTTAATCTATTTTTGCAAGAAAACAAGTAAGCTGACCTGCTTTAATCACACAAAGTCAAGTCACAGTTACTTTTTACAAAAAAATAAGACAAAGTTTTTATACTTTCCTTTGCAGTTGCAAAAAAAAAAAAAAGTATATTTTTGAACCTTCACATATACTAAAAACTCACACTAAAAGAACTTCCACACACAAGATACATGATGATGTATGGACTGATTTATATGTCACAGAATTTACAATTCCAGATCTATTCACAGATGTAACATTTCCAATTAAGTGTTTTTCAGAAAAGTTTAATAATAAACTGATCTGAGTAACCACTTTCAACAGAGAACAGAAAGGTAGATTAAATCTACAAAATTATGGAGGTTTTAGTTGGACACATTACTTTTGCAAGTGAATGCAATTTGGCAATTATGTCTGGACAATTAGTTTTAGATGAGGAAAACTAAGCCAAAGGAAAGAAAACTATACCCTACCTAAAAAACTTGAGAGCACCTGATATGTCAATAACTTTTGTCATACCTTGATCCTGGCTAAGGAGCATACTGAAAAACCAGGACAGAGATGCAACTGCTTCTGGACACCCATGAAACGGAGAGGTACAATTGTTGCTACAGGAGCTCTCAATCTAGGTATTAGACCTTACACAGGACGTGAATAAACTAACTAAAACTCCAGATATTTCGAGGCAAAAACATAAATAAAAATATTTGTTGGATTTTTAGTAGATAGCATGGGCTCACTATCATAACTGGTGTAGTGTTTACAGGGACATCTTTCCAGAGATAAATCAGCATACCTATAGTTTATATACTGCCCATCTATATCACGCTGCATGCAATGTCATCAAATTTATATTTCCTGTACCTTTTCTGATTTTCCCTAAATACTTTGATCTCCTTCTCAATTTCTAGTAACATTATCCAAGTTATTTCTTCTCTCCTAGCTAGGAACCGTGAGGTTACAGTGAATTATGCTGTCAGTAAAACCATAAATTGTTACAGAAAGATACAACCTCTCTTTTCCTAGTTATCAGCCAAGAGATGCCCTTACAACTATTTGTTTCTTTAATGCTTTTATATACATTATTGTCAGGCTGACTGACAGTAACAAAGATAAAGCAACAAAGAAAAGATAAATAACAAGAAACAGAAAATAAAGGAAATGGTACAAACACTACTGGGAGCTCCAGTGGGCCACAGTGAGGATGGTGAACATAACCTTAACATCATTGAGTTCCAGAGAATTCTTCCTTGTTCCCATTTGCATTTATCTACTTGATTTAGATAATTTGCATAAATGTAAGGTAATTTCTTGTTTAAAAAAACCATGAGAAAACGCTCTGAGGTTGGAGTGTGTGAATCTTCATGCACGTGCGAGTCTGGAAAAGTTGGAAGTATAATAATGAAGTAACATTTTGAAGTCTGGATACACATAAAGAATAAAGTAATGGAGAGAAAGCGAGTCAGAGTACCACTTTTCAGGACTCACTCTTTTTAAGAACGCTTGATGAATGTAACTCCAGGAGTCCTAATTCATAAAATATTGAAGACACAATGAAGTCACACTTTTGATAGTATATTAATCCACCTTTTGAATTAGTTATACAACCAATGCCTTGACCAGGAAGGTTTATTAAATATTCCATGAGTAATTTCATGAGCGATACTTTTTCGTTATAAAAGATGGTTGGAGACAGCTTTTGCACAGAGGGCTTAAAGGACTTGGAAAAGACACCCTACCCAGTTTACTAAAGCAGAAAAGACTCAGCTATAGTCTGACATATCAGATGGAGTCTTACAGTAAGTGGAGAAGCCTACAGTCTCCTGGAAGTCTCTTTCATTCATTTTCATCAGATTTACACTCTCTCTTAACTGCTGAGCTTTGGCATTACTAAGCTTGAATCCCTTATAGATCTATCTCAATTTATCTTCCATAAAGAGTCAACTGTTTTGTGAAAGACTGATGAAAAGAGGAAACAGAAGCAGAATGTTTTAGAGTTTGTATCTGTAACAGCTGAAGCTGCCTGGCACTCAGTTCTGGGTTTTTTTTCAGAGGTTCTGTTTACTGGCCATAAATTTTCACAACTATCAGTCATTGAAATCTCAGTGCAGCCTAAATTCACAAATGTAAACACCACTTTTGGTCCTGATCTGACTTAGTGATGGGCTGTTAACACCTTTTGCACAGATTGAAATCCATTTCAGTTCAACACCTATAAAGCCTCAGGGTTTTTAGGAACCCCATTCCTGAAACAAGTTGCAGGAACAACCTCCTGATGCCAGCAGCCACTGGATATCTTGGCAAACACCAAGAAAAATACCAGTTCTCATTAGTGACCCCCGGTATTGACAGTTTATTCAAGGATACTTCAGGCCAAAGGTCAAGAATGGAACTACTTTCACCCCTCTGGTACAGGGGACCAGTAGTTTAGCAGGATTAATACTAAAGGCTCAAAGAAATTTAATCTGAGGCTATCATGAATGTTCCTCTACTGTAGATAGATATTGGCTATTAGTCTCCTGCTGTGGGGCTCTTAGTCAAAAGTAAGAGCCTGTTTGGGTGCTAAAAAACCATGAGACTAAATTCCATAGCTGGTGATGCAATCCCTAGCTAGTGATCCAATAGCTGAGCAAATCATCATACTGAAATAAACAGATACTGCCCTAGGAGTCTGAAGTGAAATATGGGCTCACTGAAATACAAGTTAATAATATA
>VZTU01004425.1:56359-93953 GCA_013400835.1 Zapornia atra | reverse complement strand
GGGTAAGGGGTTGGGAGGGGTGGAGGTAGGCTGGGGTAGAGGGGTTGGGGGTGTTAAGAGAGGTTTTGTGGAGTGCAGGGGCCATCAGGGGGTTTTAGGCAGTATTTTGGGGGGATTTGGAGTCCTTAAGGAGGTTGGGGTGGTTATAGGGGGCCTGGAGCATTAGGAGCAGCATTTGAGGGGCTGGGGCATTGTGGGGACAGGCTAATTTTGCAGGTGGCTGCGGAGAGAGAGCTGTTGATGGCCTTGACAGGGTGGTTGGCCATCCTGACTTGACCTTGTGGGCGGAGGGATTGGTGAATCCTGAATCTTGCAGGAGAAGGGTTGTGTGGGAGGCTGCGATGGACTGGGGGCGCAGGGCCAAAAAGAGAGGTTTGGGGACCTTGGAGGTGAGCTGTACTGGAGTGAGTGGGCTTGGGGTGGCGTTACTGTGGGGAGCTAAGCCTAGGTCTGTTTGGGAGAGGGTGGGCCTGGGGGTTCCTTGGAAGTAGGGGGAAAAAAGCTTATGAAAGGTAGGAAAGGTGGATTTAGGGTAGGGATAGCAAAGATTTGGGAGAGGTTGAAGGATTGGGGAGAGAAAGGAGATTGTGTATTTCTGTGAGTACCTGTTGGGTGGCTTGGGGTGAACTGCTTGGGGATATGAAGGCAGTAATAGTCTTTGAGCTTCAGAAACATGGGGGATAGGGCTTGACAAGAGGTGGGGCGTGGAGACATGCTAGCTGATAGTGTCATCTCTATGGGAGCTCGGGTGTCAGCTCAGGTATCGTTAGGTTGCCAGAGCTCTATTTCCTTTTAAAGACTTAAGGTGCACCCGGGTGTGTATTGGGGTATGGGGTATTATCTGAAGCGTCTGAATATCACAGAGAGCAACTCAGGAACTGAAGTGCTTGTTGCATTCAATTGCTATAGCACAATAGGTGGAAGTATTCACCAGCATGGAGTCAGATAATGGAGAAACTGGGACATTGCATGTAAATTGCACGTAAATTGCAAGAAAATGGTTGGCCAAGCTGCCTGGGTATTAAAAATAGTTACATGTTTGCCACACCTTTTACATTGAAAACAACAACAACAACAAAAGAGGGGTTTATTTTGTTCAAGGAGGGGAGAAAAGCATTTTTCCTTTTCAGCCAGTATGCCTGTGAAATGGGAAATTCTGCACTGAGAGAGAGAAATGGAGGTTGTTCTGTTTGCTTCAAACACAGGAACATGGCTGTTCTGTGCTGCTCATGTTCCCTCTCTGCCTGCGGTTAGAAATTGAATTCATCAGAGGGAAGGAAAAGTGACCTTTTAAAAATATTTTTCTTTTTTCACCAAATAAATGAATCTCATTTGTTTAGAAAGGGCTCAGTAATTGTTTATAGCTGGAAGGCATGTAAAAATTCACGATCAGTAAAAGAACACCAAGATGGTAAAAAAAAATAAAAAAAGCTGAAAGAGAAAATGGTTTCCACTCCAGCCCTTCTCTTTGAGTGATTTTTGTAATCTGAGATCCTGTTTTAGAGTTGTCATGAGAACATTGAGACTGTCTGTGAACATCTGCAAGCTTTTGAGCTCCACTGAGAGATCCAGGCAGCATCTGTAATTTGGCGTGTTTGCAGGAGGCATGTCATCCGTTCATTTTTTTTCATCCTTAACATTTGTCCTCGTGCAGATTTCTTTTCTATTTGGTTTTTATTTTTTTCAGGCCAGATGGAGGCAGGGAGGCCAGTCTCTGCAATAAATTTCCCAAGCAGTCAGCAGATACCCGGCAGTTAATAAAAATAACTTAAAACAAAACAATCTGTTGCTCTCCGCCCCGCCCCCAAGTCCCAAACAGGAATGGAAAAATTCTTAAGACTATATAAAGAATAGAGAAACTGCCAGAGATAATTCTTGGAGTTCTTCCACATACTTCAGAGTTTTGGTGTGCTGTATGGTGGGGTTGGGAGCTGGTATTTACCGAGGTGACCCTCGGCATTGTAAAAACAAAAGCAAATAAAGAATGGTTTTGTAAATAAAAAGAAGAAAAAAATTAAAATCTCTTAGTTAAGAGATAAGTATTGCCCAAAAAAGGCTATGCTTTTTTTAGAAGGTGATGTCATGTTTCATGTGTCTCTGTTAAGTAGGAACCAAGTGTTTTCCTTAAGAATACATGCATTTCTGAACAAATTTTCTATTAGATGCTTCTGTTGACTATTACCATCTGAAATGAATGTGAATTTGTTCTGTTTGGTAGTGCTCTGGACCCACCCAATTTTGCATTACCTTTATGTAAAATAGAGCAGGCAAATCCTTGTTATTAATTACACATGTTTATAACACAACACAGTTTACTTCTTGCTGTGTCTCTGTGTGGGGATGCGCAAAATGAATGCTTGGGTTCATTTTTCTGTTGTCTTGGCCTATATACCTTTAAACCATTCTGGTTTTAATCACAGAGTGGTTAGATTTGTGGCTTTTTGCCTACAGCTTCAGAGGAGCAGTCGGTGGGGTGTTTGGGAGTGTGGTACCGCAGGGATGAGAGAGTTGTGGTTTCCCAACCAGTTGTAGTGGCAGACATATCTGTGTTGAAATATTAACAGTTCGTAACCATGTGTTCCTTACGTAATTATGCCAAGGTTTGGGATGCTGTAATAGTGCCTTGTCACCAAAGACTTTTAAGGAATGCACTGTATTTTAGCTCTGTAAAGAAAGAGCTGATTTAACTTGCTGGAGTGTGAGAAAGAAACCCTGTTCTTTGAACTTGGATGGGTTTCTACCATGTTAGGGAAGCAAGATGGCTTAGGGTCTGTTGAGCGCTGGGCTGGGGCCAGCGGTAAGAGGGATGTGGGACTCTATGGTTGATAGGAATAGAAAGTTGGAATAAGCACTTGAGAAGGAGAAGTTGCCAAGGAGAGGAGCAGAGCTGTTGTGTTAACTCAGCGGGCTGTGGAGCTTCAGCCAGTCACCCCTTTGCGATCGGTCAGCTTGAACTGACGGCGAAAGCTTCTGGCTTCGTGTGGCTGTCTGCCTGTGGTGGTTGTGGTGTAGTAATGGGCTCTGAAAGTAAATTCAGCCTTAAGGCATGCTGCAGCTTAACACCTGATCTATGCTGGAGTGCCAGATTCTTGCCTTGTCTTTCTGATCAGACTGATGGCAGAATAATGACACTCAGCTGCTAGTCTTTCCTACTTCTTCAAATATTGTCACGTTCTCAGGTGACAATGCTGGGGATTTTTAGGGAGGGGGAGAAGAGTAGGCATCCTTGATAACATGCTGCGATGTACAGAAGTGAACATACAGAGATGCTGTTTGTAAATCAGTCTCTAAAAACAGAGGATGTGTTAAGGCTGCAGGTCAAACTGGCACGTATGTGTGTGTAGGTGATGGGCAACCTGCCATTTGGTTGCACCCAAGGAAGAACCTCGTTTGTTTCCAGCCCATTAGCTGATGTCGAGGTACAATCTGTGAGCTGCTTACAACGCACAAGTGTGCCGAAGGGCTTCACTATCCTGCATGGTAATATAAAATACCAGTATGAATATTGACGTGCATTTAGTAACAAATGGGGCTGAAGTGCCAAAGATGCTGAACAAGCTTGTAATTTGGAAACAGCACCAGCTAGCCCCAAACTTTTGGTAAGGAGAGGCTCACGTTTGTTCCTATGTGCTTGGAGGTCTTTGACTTGCAGAACTGAGTATATTATTGACCATCTTTGACCACCTCAAAGTCTGGCAGCAAAGAATTTTGTCCCACAAAACACACAGAGTTAAAATGTCTTCCTTTATGTCCAGTTTTAATATTTGCCCCTCACTGCATGCTAAGTATTTTTAAGGTTGCAAGATGTCCTATTCACAGTCAAGTTCCTTATGCTCACTGTAGAGAAATGATGAAAACAGCTGGAAAATGGTCATGTATTTTAAGGTGGGTGAAGGCCATTGTTATTTGTGAGTGCCAAACAGTAAAACTGTGTTTTGTTTTGGTGAGCTGAGAAGAAAAATAAAACTGACCATGTTATTGTTCAACCTGGATAGTAAATTTCAAATAAACTGCTTTTGAAATAAATGAAATTCTGGGAGTCTTTAACTATGTCTGACCTCTGGTTTCTATTTTCACAAACATGTTAAGATGGTGAAAATGTCAGATTGTGGGAAATCCTGAGAAATCCCATGCTTTAACATAAGCAAATGTTGATAATGTTTTTGGTAGGAATTGTGAGGTCAACAAAAGGCCTTGAAAAACGGTATTGATTTTCTGGAGGTATGGTGGAAACATGGTAGCTGCAGCAAGTTAACAAAGCACTGAGATTTGGGGAAAAACCACCAAACCTGTTTTATTTTGCCATTTTACTTATTTGCTTAACAATCAAGCACTTAACATTAAAACCAGTGTCTGTCTGAGGTAGACAGCACGACTCTATATTCAAATCCTTCCCTGAAGATGAGCCTTGTTACCATGAGGATTTACAGGAGCTTGCCAGGGGTGTCTCTGATTGTCCCCCATGTTCCCTGCTCTCTATCAAAGCTTTACCACGTGTGGGTTTTTAAGACTGCCTTGCCTTTGTGGGGGAGGAGCATAACATCTGCCAATATGAAGCAAAACATACTCTAAATCGCATCCTTTGTCAGCTGAATTGCACGTTAACCCAGACATATGGGAAACCAGCCCCTGGGAATCAATGGGGAATCAATCAGGGATCGATGCTAATATCGTGGCTGCTTTAGTCCCGCTGGGTTGTGATGTCAAGGAAAGGATGCTCGTGTGTGGAATAGATACAGCTAACAGCAAGGGGTGCAGAAAAAAAGTAACACAGCGTGGAAACAGAAATAACATGAAAATTAAAACAGTGTCTGGCATTATTAAAAGAAAAAAAACACAACACTTGTTCCTGCTGATTGATACACTCAGAGTTGTTAATGATCTCTGTATTTGCCAGCATATATGGCTTGCAGCGCCGTGTCTGTTACTGAGTTGTGACAGGATAGACTGTTGTAAAGCAGGGTACTTTGCATAATTAGTATGAAGACATGTGAACAGATGAGCACTAATTCTTAGAAGTTAATGATTGTCAATTATCTTCCCCCCCTTTTTTTGGATCTAGTCCAAGATTAGCAGAATATCAAGTGCCTCATCGTATAGTTTTGTAATTAACCCAACCACACTTCAGTGGCAGATGCCACCCCAAAATGTGACTTTGCCTTCTGACCCGCTCTGATCAGCAGTCAGATCAACATTATTTTTATTTTTTAAATTCTTATTTCTTATTTTTAATTCTTATTTCTTATTTTTATTTTTTATTTTATTTTTATTTTAATTTTTACTAATTCCTGGGCTAGAGTTTGTTTGGTGCCATAAGCTGATCTGACTTGACACATGGCTTCAAGATTATTAGTGCAGATGCAAACAAAGGCAGTGAGAAGGACGAGACAGCCCCTTGCAGCACTGTCAGCTTCTGCTGGCTTCGCCAATGGAGAAATGACATCTACTGTTCAGAACAGCTTGTTGGAAAAATTCTCACTTCACCTCCATCTTCATCCACTTCGAAAGCAGCCTGGCTGTCTGTGGTTCTCTCAGTGGGAATGGTTGGAATAAACCTGGTTTAAGTAGCTCACAGCTCATGTCGTGTCCAAGTTTCATTGAGGTCCAGGAATTTGGGGGCTCCTTAGAAGGGCTTCAAGTCATTGTGTTCGTGAACAAAGCTGATGATTTTTCAGGATCAAGCTACTGTAAAATTTAGCTGCGGTTACGTGTCCGGGTGGATACAGAGCTGCATCTTCCAAGAAAGCATCCTGAAGCCCAGAGGGTTACGCTGTCATGTGGAGGTTGTTCTTTGTTGCTTCTGTTTGAAATGGTGTTACTGTAGTGAAATGAAAAGGAGTAAAAGTCAGTACCCTCAGTAGAGCATTTGCTTTGGAGGCGGGAAAAGCTGTGGAATTCTGTTCCCAGGGTGGTTTCTTTGGTTTTGCCAGATGACTGTTCAGGGCAAAATGCACTAAAATGCCATCTTTTTCTGCTCTGACTTTATACACAGTTTAGCCTGCATTGTTTAAAAGTGTGTAGTAAGAATTCTAATTATTCTCTTGACTATTTCTGAATAACGTCTTTCTTCAGACAGAGAAGTCTTCTGTTTTTAATGTCAGCCTTTGAATGTAATGATTTATACACACTTGAAATGATGTTGACAATAAACTGCTTCTAAGGCAAGGGAAAATATCCTGCTGTTTAATATTAAAGATTGAAAGAAACATCTTTATGGTCATATATCTCTCGATGAAATAACAAACGTATTATTTGCCCTGTGCTTTTTCCTTTTATGTCAGGACTGTCTCCTGGAGGAAATGGGGCACTGACATGCAACTTTGCTGGGCAGCAATTTTTCAGCAGCTTAATCTGGGAGATTTACATGTTTTAAGGAGTGCAACAAGGTTATAATACCCATTTAAGATACGGAAAGTAATTCTAGAAGAGCAAAATTCCTAACCTTAAATCAAAACTTGAGGGGAAGAAATACCCAACCAAACATGCAATTATGTCTTTACACCTTCATTCTCCCCCCCTCTCCCCCAATTTACTTGAACAAAACAAAAAGTATTCTCACAGAGCTCAAGAAACATTACAATTTTGTGTATTTTGCTCTGCTCTGGTCCCATTGCACAGGTTCATTATGCTAATTTTTCTTTCTAGGGGATAAATGTATTTGATCAGGTGTCCCTTTTGTTGAGGTTGTTAACATGAAGTTACAATTCAAAAGTCTTAGCAATAACATATCTTGTATCATACAGTAATATTTTTTTTTAATAAATAGGAGCAGAAGTGTTCAAGGCCAGGTTGGCTGGGGCCCTGGGCAACCTTGTGTAGCTCCAGGCCTGAGGTTGGTGGCCCTGCCTGTGGCAGGGGGGTTGGAGCTCTATGATCCTTGGGGTCCCTTCTAACCCATGCCGTTCTATAATTCTATGATTCCCTTGTGGGTTTCTTACAAGGAGTTTCCATACTTGTTCTCTGTCTAAGCTTTGTCTAGTAGTTCCTTCCTTCAGCAGTGATCAGCATAGGGGGGAAAAAATGATAGCAAAATCAAGGTATACATTTGTGCTGTTTGTATAGTGCATAAGGGGTTTTATAAATGTTTTACAACCCACAAAAACCTGTCTTTGGCTGGAGAATTACATAAATTTGCCTTGACAGTAGAGGTTGAACACTTCTTAAGAGGAATTTTTCCATCTTGTTTCTAAGAGGAGTTTACTGAAAAAAATTACCTTGTGCCTTCAGTTTGGAAGCATTCCTAATATTTTTTCCATGATGACAGTTTCTTTTTTCACTCTGAGCAGAAGCTGGAAGATGCATCCTCTGATATGGTAAATGTGTTAATAAAAGTCAGCCTGGAAGTTGCTTGTTGTGCCACTGCCAAAGTCCTTGGGCACAGTCCTTTCAGTCTGTCTTTCAGACCATCTTGGGAAGCAAGGGTTTCTTTCACACAGTCCTGCACATAAGTTGCAAAGCATTTTTGTTTTCATGAGGACTTTGTACAAAGCATTGCTTCCATTTTCTTGTGTTTTGCAGAGGCTGCAGCAATTCTTCTTGCCTGCAGCTGGTCCTTAAATAACTCTAGTCAAATTTGTTTGTACTCAAAGTGAAGAAGTCTAGTTTTTTTTTTTTCTTTTCTTGATCTTGTGACATGGGCAGTGTAATATTACAAGCTTTCCATAGTGGATCATCTCTCACCTACCTAGTCCAGGGTTCTGTTTAATGGTGGGATGAAAATCTTCCAGCAAAAGATATAAAAAAATCTTAAGATTGGATAGCTGTGAGCTTCAGGTTTAGGTTAGGTTTTAAAGAACCAATACCTAGAAGTTGCTACAATGGGCAGCATAAAGTTCAGTGTTTCTTTCATGGACTTCATAGCATCACCTATGTGGGCAGCAACATCTGCTTAGGTGTTGGGGGAATGGATTAAAGCTAAAGGAAGGAAGGTTTAGATTAGATATTAGGGGGAAGTTCTTTACAGAGAGAGTGGTGAGGGGCTGGAACAGGCTGCCCAGAGAACTAGTGGATGCCCCGTCCCTGGAGGTGTTCAAGGCCAGGTTGGATGGGGCGCTGGGCAACCTTGTGTAGCTTCAGGCCTGGAGGTTGGTGGCCCTGCCTGTGGCAGGGGGGTTGGAGCTCTGTGATCCTTGGGATCCCTTCCCACCCATGCCATTCTATGATTCTTTTTGCAGCTGTCAGTGCCTTTAATTTGTTTCTTTATCCAAGACTGGATCAAAATATCAGTTCATACAGACAGTGTACAGTGGTATAATACGAACTGGGAAGTTTCACACACAAAGAATAATTGAGTGATTCAAAACTCACATAAGCAACATAAACTCAGGAAAAATAAAGCTGGAGTGTTTTGCACTGATTTTGTACTTCCTATGAAAGTATCTTCAAATGTTGTCTTCTGTTGTGGATGTTCAAATTGCACTTATATCAGCTAGAATGTAAACCTTTCACATTTCTTCTGTCTTTCAGAGAAAGTAGAGCATGATAATTGTACTATTACTGAAAAGATCTATTTGCTTTTTACTTGGCTCAAGTACCTATGAAAATAGGATTTATTGTTTATTCGAGCAGAGCATAAATTTAGCTCTGTTGCAGCGTTGCTGTAAGAGATGTTTGTTTCTTAGAGCTGAACAGCTCATAGTTACATAAACAACTATAAACAAGAAAACACAGTCACTTGTATCAGCAGTGAAATGTCTTGCCTTCTCTGTGTTAAAACAAGCTCACAAAACGTTGCCTAGAAGCACAAATGATGTCGCTCCTGTAGCTATTGTAGCTGATTCTTTTTGCCTGGCTTAAAGATGCATAGGGGACAACTAAATTAAGCTTTATACAACAAACATTTTATTTTCATGATGAAAATCTTGGCAAGCCTTAGTATTGTTTCCTTTCTTTTTAATGTAGGCTATCAAAGGTTATGCTTTAGGCTTACAGTTTTCCCTAACCATGCATTTTAGAAGAAAAGCATGGGTTTAATACAGAATTCATGAGAGGGGCAACATGCATCTTCTGAAAATGGTATAGGTATCTCTTTGGGTATACAGGGGAACAAGCTGCAGGTTTTATGGTTTGCAGTAAGTATTATTCACTTAGTTGTTTTGAGCTATGGTTTACTTGCTGGCTGGAAACCCAACAGTGTAAATTCAATTTGTTAATTTGTCTTGCAGAAAAAAAAAAAAATTCTTAAAAAGTGACACTCCTTCTGGAGTTCAGCTTTTGTTGTGCTAAATGGAAGTGTTTGCTGTGTATTTTCCATTATAGACTAAGGAAAATTCTAGAGAGAAATGCCAGATGCATGGAAGAACTGGAATACCTATAGCTTAAGTTGTAGGAGAAGATCGTAGGGTCAGGAGTTGTCTGTCCTGAAGTGCTCACTGAAGTTGTAATACTCTGTCAGAAGGTTCCCTGAGTTCTGTATTTCTGCCTATGTATGTGCTTGTTACAACGGCTCAGTGACCTGCTTGAGTTTTCGTGATGCTGGTAGGCAAGAGTATCACAGGGACACCACAGATAATGTGACACTGGTGCTTTATTAGCCAAGAACATCACAGAATCCCAGACTGAGGTCCCTCCCAACCCAAACCAAAGATCATCTACTTCCACCCCATCCCGTCCTCACCCCGCCATGGCCACGGACACCCTCCACTAGCCCAGGGTGCCCAAAGCCCCATCCAGCCTGGCCTTGAACCCTGCCAGGGATCCAGGGGCAGCCACAGCTGCTCTGGGCAGCCTGTGCCAGGGCCTCCCCACTCTCCCTGGGAAGGATTTCTGCCCTACATCCCCTCTCCATCTGCTCTCCTGCAGCTGAAGGCCATTCCCCTTGTCCTGTGCCTCCCTGCCCTTATCAACACCCCCTCGCCAGCTTTCCAGACATGGATGAGACCCTGAAAGTTTGCTAGTGAAGACAGAGCGTGCCTTCCCTGCTTCTTCCCTACACATATGTAATGCTTTTCACTTTAAGAGGCCTGGGATGTGTCCATATTGTATAGTTACACAGGGTGGAAGCATCCTGATGGTGCTGGAGGTGCTGAAACTTACCTTTTGCCAATTCCTCTTGGGGTGTAGGAGCTACTGCAGTCCCTGCCCTTATCAACTTTCTACTTTGGCACCACTTACCCTGTGTTTCTTTGCTCTCTAATTCTATGGTAGAGAAAAGGGTGTTGCTGGTAAGAGGAAACTTGAACAGATTTCTTTTGCTAGAGGTTTTGAGAGTAACAGAGCATTTGGTTAGAAGGGTAGTTACAGGTTCTACTCTTCTCTCAGGGCTTTGTACTTCATCTTTTAGCAGGCAAAAAATAAATGATCTGGGGATGGTTTGATAGGAGGTTGAAATGCATTTCAGACAAAAGATACTTGTGTTGAAGTGTGTCCACTTAGTTTATAAAATATGAAAAAAGCTGGATCAACTCTTTAACCTCCTGAATTTGAGCATTTCAAACACTGACCTTAAGGATGAATTCTCTTTCTTTTGCAGCTGCAGCCGCCTTCGAAACATTCAGAGTATCCTGACACAGAGCAGCAAATCTCAACCTGATGGAATCCTTTGCATTTTGGGTTAGTTTTACTTCCCCACAACCCCCCCCCTTCTCACTGTACTGATAAAGATACCATAAATTTCATAAAGCTGAAGTTCATCTCCTTCCTGCCCCAAGTCCCAGCCCTGTTTCTCAGTGAGTGGACAGCTGTCTGATTGTTAGGCTCTTCTTTTCCCTAAATAATACTTGAGCCTGTTTAGTAATTTTAGGCAAATGTGCTGCAATGGTAGCTCAGCCAGTGGCTGGAGGGAAGAGAGGATCTTTAATGCCCAAATTGAAGGAAAGATGGAGAGAATTTAATATGTGTCTATTTAGAGTAAATACTTAGCTGTCAGGGCAGGGTTGGCTGCATAGGTGGTGCTTGGCATAAAAGCTGAAGGCTCAAGATGCATTGCAGCTGGTTTTTCCTGTGGAGATGGGGAAGTGGAAGGGATTAGAAGGTGTTGAGATGAAGGGAATGGAGAAGAGCAGAAAAGTGGCAAGGTTAGGGTTTTTAGGGTTTGTGATATGCAGATCTACAGAGGTTGTTGGTTGAGAACAGGCTTGGCTTTTAAGACATGGGGTGGGGAATATTTTGGCAGTTTTCTGACTTAATACAACCTGAATTTAGGGGGTGGGAGGTCTTGCATCACAAGAAGAAATCAAAATGCATTTAAAGAGTTGCATGAGAAACACAGGAAGCAATTACAAGTTAAATGGCAGCACGTAAACAGCAAGTGGTTTCAGTGCTTTAGTTATTTTAGGGTTTGGAGAAAGGGAGATATGAAATAAAGCTGAACATGCAAGTGTGCTGTAGGAAAGTAACAGGGTTTTTGTACTGATTTAATATCATTTCCATATGTAACATTGACTCTTGTTTCTTATATGATCACTATCAAGATATTAAAGGAAAAAATCACAAATAATGATTGAAATTCCTTAGAGAAAAAGACTAAGGGGTGTTTATTTTAATAATGTATTACAGTTAAAGATGAAGAAATCTAATGTAGCCTTAAAGAAGCTATGTATAGTAACAGGCTTGCATTAAGTAATGATACAACAGCCTGGTTTGTTTGTTTTAAATGATGTACAAAAAAACTTGAAGAAGCTCAGTTACTGAACCACAAAACCATTGTAAATGTCTGTAGTCTGGCACTCTTTTGGTTGATGCCAACTGTGTAACATGCCTCTTCCTATCCCATGTTCTCTAGGGTACGAGTTTAAGAATATTTTTTGGCTAGGTCATAATTTTACAGCTAGAAGGTCTCTAAAGTTCCTGTGTGAACCTTCCAGCAAAGCTTAACTATACAGTATCATATATAATATACATATATAAAATACTGTANNNNGCCATCTCACCATTGACACAGTAGTGTTTCTTGACTGTTGTTTAACTCTGAACCTACAGTAAGTCACAAGTAAAGCCTAGTCATGCAAAACACTGTATGGCTTTAGGGAAAGCATTCCTGCCAAAAGGAATTGCTTTGTGTAATCCTCAGTGTAATGTGGAGTATTTAAGTCCATGCATAAGACCATACCTCCTAACAAATAAGCAGTTCTGTTATGGAAATATAGGAAGCATGTTTTGTTATTAGACTTGTGCTTTGCACTAATCTCTTTCAGCACCCACAATGGGGCCGTTGTTGTCTAATCTGACCTGTCTAACATAGCCTGCTGAATTTCTCACATAGCTTCTGATTAAGCAGGCATGTCATTCTGCTAGAACTGCATTAAATCTGTCTTCAGATACAAGGTTCAGATGACAAAAAAAAAATAGGTAGCCTTACACTTTGAGTCCTGCTGACTTGTGGGGAGAGCAGGTAGTCTTAAGTGTGTTTTACAGTTGCTGCATGTAATTTCACTGCTCTTTAGTGCCCTAGAGTTAATGCATTTCCCTCACCCCTACTTGAATTTGACATACTGGCCTGTGAGATTAGAACAATAGAAACTTCCATAGCTTCACAAGTAGCTTCATTTTTATAGTGTAATCAAAGAGAGTTTTGTGGGGTTTCAATGAGAGATGAGAACTGACTGATTATTGATACAGTTAAGTGTAGTGACAGCTGAATTTTTTAAAAAAAAAGAAATCTTGTCATCTCACTTGAACGTGGTTGAATGGCAGCTTCCAGTGTTCATTGCTGGGGAGAAAAGATGCCACAGCTGACAGGAAAATGGGAGGTTGGCATGTTAGACATATTAAAAATGCTCTCATGTCTCAGCTGGAGCCTGTTGCTGTTAAAGTTGCTAAGAAAACAGTAGATCAAACTATCTAAATTTACACAGTACACTATTTTTTTTTTGACAGTGTTCCTTGTGTCTCACCTTTCAACAAGGATTTTCAGCTCATGGTTAAGTTGCTTTGATTTCTGAGGACGCATACTTGGTTTCAGTAGGGTGTATTTATCAGTCCGACTGTGGTTGTGGCTGTTCTGATTGTAAACCCAACTGTTTCTCAGTTTTGCACAGCTAAGCTAGATTTTTAGACCTTGATATTTACTTTCTTATCCTCCATGAAGAAGACAGTACTTCAGAGGCTGTGCCAGTGACTGTTTTATCTCTGTTTTGTTCACGTACTACTACTTTTTTAGATCTCTCTTTTTCCCCTCCATTATATCCATGCTGCACAGAGCTCTTGCTCTTACAATGCTGAAACGTCACCAATACAGTGCAGTCCTTGCTCTTTCCATTCCCTTTCCAACTAGAGATGAATTATTGATACTTATTTTGCCCATTCTATTAGATGGCAGTTCCACAGTTGCCTGCTGGGTTTGGGCAGCTGTCTAAAGGCAATCTGGCCATTCTCTGCAGCCTCACCTTCCTGCCACCTCCTTGGTGTCCCTAGAGCTCACAGGGCTGTTTAATGTGTTATGGAACAGCTATTCTTTGTTTTGATACTTAAGGGTGTGGCAGGGACAAAGAAAATGGGACTTTTTTTACCTGTGGGCTCTGTTCATGTCAGTTTAGCAACTGTGAATTCTCAGATGTGGCTGAGCTGAATGCTTCTTGCAGCACAAAAAGGGAGTCTTGGCCTGACCCACAACTGCTCCTCTCCCCTTTCCTCTGCTTCCTCCCCACATGCATTTTGCATCAGTGGTGGGTTGATGTCATACGCCCACTTCATCACTGAGCAGAGAGATTTCACACTCCCCAGCTCCCCCTCACCCCCCAGTATTTGGCCAGACTTGTTTTCTGCCAATTTGGCAAACTGAATCAACTCCCTAAGAGGTCGCATGAGCTCTGACTGCAGGAGAAGGCACAGGAATGGCTCCAGTGAGCGGTTGGGCTGAGTCATTGTGTAACTGCACCCTTGTGATGAGTTGGGAACAGGCTGGGAGTTACTAAACTCAGCTGGAGACAGGCTGGGGGTTTCCTAATTAATAGCCTTCCCTATTGTTCTGTTGAGGACTCCTGATATGCTTTCTGGAGGTATCTTATCTTCTCATTGTTTCATTTCCTGTTTATTTTCCACTGTGTCTGTTCATTTAACTCCATATGTTTCTGTAGAATACTATTAAAGCCTCAGTATGAAAGCTTCTGCCTGTACAGCATACTTAAAATCCCAAACCCCAAGTATTCTGCAGAGTTAATGGTTTTATGGTAAGCTGATGCCTTCCCTGCTAGCCTGTCAGTGTCCTGCAAGCAATAAATTCACTGATGTCCTCAACTGTAAGAGTTAAGCTTATCAGCTGTGCTCCTTGTTAACATCTTTTTGTCTTCTCTTCCCCTCCTTCTGTTATTAACTGAAAAAGCAGTTTTGGTGTTTAACTTTGAAGATCTTCTATGCATTAAGCCTAAAGAGCTGGTGCACCCAGATAAAACCTCAAACCCTTGAAGTGATGGTGGCGTCTTAACTCAGTTTTCTTCTTCATGAGAACAGTTTCTCTTTTTCCTTCTGATTTTCCAGACTTTATAATTATATGTTCCTTTTTCTGTTTCACTATGTGCTCCTGTCTTAGCATGTCCCTAAGCACACCACCTTGGCTGTTAGGGCTTTGGAAACCTTAGCAATGAGCCTGATCAGAAAAAGTCCAAATGCCACAGCTGCTTTCATCCATGCTGTTTGGTCTGTAATTGAGGATGCCTTGTTAGATTAACATTTGATGTGAGAGATGATGTTTGCTTGTGAATCACAGACTTCTTTGGGTTGGAAGGGACCCCCTCTAGTTCCAAGCCCCCCTTGGGCACCTTCTGCTAGCCCAGGGTGCCCAAAACGCCATCCAGCCTGGCCTTGAACACTGCCAGGGAGGGGGAAGCCACAGCTGCTCTGGGCAGCCTGTGCCAGGGCTTCTCACCTTCAACATAAAAAATTTCTTCCTCATATCTCATGTAAATCTCCTTCTTTATTTTAAAACTATTTCCCCCTTGGCCTGTCCCTCCTTGCCCTTGTCACCAGCCCCTCTCCAGCTTTCGTTGCTGGAAAATACTGTCCTTTAAACTAAACAGTAGAAGACTCAGTAGAGCAGAGGACAGTTTTGTGATCCTGGCTCTCAAAGCCTTGAAAAGTCACAATCTATCTAGCAGCATTATGCATCATTCAATCAATCTAGATCTGGTTTCAGTGACCTGTCATATCCTAAGACTGATCACTCTCCAGCTTGGCAAGGCCCCTCTGGATGACATCCCTTCCCTCCAGTGTGTTGACCACACCACACAGCTTGGTGATGTCAGTAAACTTGCTGAGGGTGCACTTGATCCCCATGTCCATGTCTCCAACAAAGATGTTGAACAAGGAGTGCTGCTTGCACAGCAAATGATCTAACAGCTTGCTGCCACTGAAAGGGACTATCCTAACTCCTACTTCATGCCAGATTATTGCTCGTCTGATTGCCTTCAAAAGTTGCCTCAGGCAAGTAATCAGCAAGGCAGATTATCTTCAGGACACTGTGTGCACTAGCTTTTTAAGGCAATAGCTGATTTCAGGGAGACTGATTACATTTAAACCAAGTTCTCTACAACCATGGGATGGTTACTTCCTGGAAGAATGGAGTCTCCACACTTGATTGTAGTTAAAGTCCCCTAAAGACAAGGGCTTTGGCAGCAGTGTTAGTGTGTTGAGTCCCATTGAATTCTAGATTACATTAGTATGCCTGCTTTCATGGGGCTGGAAATGTAAATGCTCTTGTTCCTCCATCTTCTGTGCTCTTTCCCTCAGTTCCTGGAGCCAGAGCAGTCTGGTTATACAAAAAATGTATTGGCAGAGCAAAGACAGGGCATTGCAGCAGAGGGAAAGTGAGTGACTGGGTCCAAGTTTTACTTTCACTGGGCCTTACCAGTGCCCTGACTTGAGTTAACAGATTAACTGCTGCGGCTCTTGCCTTTGTCAAGGGATACCTTCTCATACAAAGAATGGTGACTCGTTTTAAAAAGGGCAGCTCCAAGGATGTGTGTATGAATGGGAGATCAGTGCTAGAAGCTAGATAGCAGCTAGATAGCAGAGGAATGAGGATCCATAGATTGTGGTTTGAAAGGTTTTTGAGGTCTGAGAAGGCTGGGGCAGATGGGATGCAGCACCCCCCTTTCCCAACACGGTTCAAGGAATGCAATGCTCTATGCTATCTATAATGTGTTATTGGTGCTAATAACCATGAAGCCACGAGGGCCTGGAACATCTCCCGTATGAGGAAAGGCTGAGTGAGCTGGGACTGTTCAGCCTCGAGAAAAGAAGACTAAAGGGGGACCTAATTAATGTTTATAAATATCTTAAGCATGGGATGCAGAGGGAAATGGCCAGCCCCTTTTCAGTGGTCTGTGGGGACAGGACAAGGGGCAATGGCTGCAAGTTGGAGCACAGGAAGTTCCACACCAACATGGGGAAGAACTTTTCCCCAGTGAGGGGGAGGGAGCCCTGGGACAGGCTGCCCAGGGGGTGTGGAGTCTCCTTCTCTGGAAATATTCAAGACTCATCTGGACGCCGCCTGTGCAATATGAGCTGGGGAGCTGCTTTGGCAGGGGGGGTGGACCCAATGGTCTCTCGAGGGCCCTTCCAACCCCTGTGATTCTGTGAGTAGGGAGCAGTAATACTGAGGTTCATAGTGTCAACACAATTAGAAGTGACTGAATTTGTTTCTTCTGTGGCCTTAGACCAAATATCTTATGCCTTGGAATATATGTGAGCTATCCAAATACCAGTTACTAAACAAAGAAGGGAGTATATAAAGATGTGGGATTCAATAGCTGGATGCAGATATAGCATCTGGTCAGCACTTTAAATCTGGAGCATAGCTTTAAGAAAAGAAGCCTAATAAGGAGACCCCAGGGTTTGTTTCAATTTCTGGTACGTTCAGGCAGCTCTGGAGTAGTTTGAATTCAGATGCAGGCCCTGAAACCCAGACATCCTGGCTGTGTTACGGCACTGTCGGTGTACTGATCTCCTCTTTGGACAGTGGCAACACGTCTTGATTTGTTGGCAAGCCATTCAGCTGTACCTTAATATAACTTTGTAGGAAAACCTGATGTTAGTGTGTATGAGAGATTTTGTAGTAGTTGAGGTTCCTGACCTCTGTCAAGCGTGGATGCCAAGGATGTTGTTTCATGCATAGTTTTACTTGTAGAAAAATAACCTTGATTTATTGCAGTAGAATTAGGAGTTATGACTGGGAGATGAAACCGCTTCCTAAATGTATGGCCTCTTTTGTTTTTTCTTGTATTAATCTTGGATCTCTTCATGCTCCAGATCTTCCAATTTTATTTTTCCAAGGACCAGAAAAGGCTTTCCTTAGAAGCTGTGTGTTTACCATATGTTTTGTGAGAATACCTTTTTGTCATTTGTTAGAAGTCCGCACTGGCTTTCTGGTGACTCAGGGATTGCACTATAATACCGATAAGATAATGTTTAATCATGTATTCTAAAGCAGGAGATTTAGGTCACAGGATTAGTTTGTTAGGAAGCTTCAATCAAGAACATATTAATTAGAATGCATACTGCATGCAGACAGACGTTGACGTTTGAGTTGCTAGATAAAAATGGAACTTTTGTTGATGCAGAGCATCACAGAAAACTAGAATTATTTATTTCAGTATTTTGTTTTAAGCAATGCCTGGGGATTTAGGTCAAGAGTAGAATGTCAGTATGTGGCAATGAACTTGAGAAAATTCCTTTTTTCCCTCCCCTCCCTCCCCAGTATGGTCAATAGGGATAAGTGCCCCCTGACTACGTGAGGGACTTAATAACTCCTGTTTTCTTATTAGGGAAGAAAAGAAATTTATTGGGTGTATAGTGTTAGGGCACATAACACTTCTCATTTTGCTTTTGCAGGAATAGATAGCCGATACAATGAAGGTTGCAGGGAACTGGCAAACTATCTGCTTTTTGGCTTGTATAACCAGAGTAATAATGACTTTGAAAGAACTGGGTTTCCTGAAGAAGTTCTCGATGGTGAGTAGCATACTCAACTCAGTCTTTCTGGAGTGAGCTAGAAAAAGGGCCATGGCTCAAAGAAAAAATAAAAAATCAGTAAATAAACCTGAAAACCTGTTCTTAAAAACACTGCTGAAGAATTTCTGTTTCTAAACACATTTACTGCTCCATGCATTCCCCTGGACAAATAGAGCCCACTATGAGAAGTCCTAGTTCACTCTTGGTATGCATGCACGTGTGTTGTCAATTATTGTGTGACCAACCCTCTGGAGTTGTAAAGTAATTGAGCTGGTTTATACTTTAATGTATTAACTCACTTTTGCAGTATTGAAAGGTGGCTAATTACCGTGACTGTAGCTTATCATGCCCTTATTTTCCCAAACCTTTATCTACCCTGTAGCGCTAGTTACTAATCGGAGCAACTTTCTGATGCAATAACCAGGCATGAGCAACTGTAGTTTAGATTTGTAAGTGCTCTGTGAGGACTCATCACTGACACTCTTGGCTTTTCAAAGGAAAAGCTGATGCAAGTTCTGTGCAAGACTTCAGAATAAACCCACAATTGTTCTGAACAGTACGAAGTACTGTTGTACTTGGAGCTGGGTATGGCTGCCAACCGTTTCTTTCTTACACAACTGGGGGATGATTGTGGGATAAGATAGTTAACCAATTTCTTTTAATGGGGTACATTATAGGGAAAGTGTTTTCTGTTCAGTTTCTGTGGGAGGGGATTTTTTTTTTTTGGTGCATGTATAATTCTTCCATGTGTGGAGAATTAATGCTGGAATAATATTTGTTCTACTTTTTGCAGATATAATCATATTAATAAAACCTGACAGTGTCCATCTGTACTGTAACCCTGTGAATTACAATCATCTTTTGCCGTATGTGGCGTACTGGAGGAACTTGCATTTTCACTGTCTAACTGAAAATGAGGTAAGTGGAAAAGGAAGGCAGATGAGAATTGCTTTTGAGCTTGCTAATGAATCAATATTCAAAGTGGAACTTGTGTTTAACATTCCTTCCAGAAGGCTTTTTTCCTTTTTCTACTCAGCAGGAGAGTGATCTGCACATATACATGGGTATTAATCATCTTGATAATGAAGGAATGATAATGCAGGAAGAATATGTTTTTAATACTTTGTGTTTGTTGGAGCATGAAGACGAATTGCTCCCCTCTCTCACTAATTATTATTGTTTTGACATGAGTCAATGATGGCTTAATGAGGAAAAATGTGTGTTGTGAGAAATGCAGAATCTGAATCAAGTACCACAGTCAACACTGAGATTTCTAGCTTTATTTGCTACCAAAGCAGTGTTTGCCAACAGTTTAAAATATTAGAGAAGGTTGGCTTAATAAGCCATTTAAAATCACAAAACTGTATGTATTTTCATTTCAACTTTCAGCTCTTTGTTTCAGAAGCTAGTGACCTCACTTTCATTGAACCATGTGAGTGATTCAAGTTTTATCTTGCATTTAGAAATCAAGGTATTCTTAGAAAAGCTATGTTGATCATAGTAAAGTTCTGGTAGAGGAGTAAAAAATGAAAACACTGGAAATGCTTCTACCTAAATGCCAGCATGGGAACCTTCCCCCTCTTCAGGGGAAGGACCTCTGTAGGTCCTTCTCTCAACTATAATTATCCCAAAATCTGAAGGGAGTGGGTTAGGAGCCTGTGATTGATGTCAATGGGTGAAGCTGGTGGAAGAATGAATGGGGAGGTTGGGGAGAGAAACCTTGTGTTCCCCTGAGCTTCCAGCTTGAAAGTGATGGGGCTTATGATAAATTGATTGTGTTATGATGTGGCTCTTTGATAGTTTAGATAAGAGAATTAGAGAATCAGGTTAGAAGGGACCTCTGGAGATCATCCTGTCCAAAATCCCACTGAAGGCAGTGTTAGTGATGAGATCGGATCAGGTTATTTGAGGGTTTTTTGCAGTTGGATGTTTGAAGTGTCCAAAGTTGATGCCTGCAGAACTTCTCTTGGCTCTCTGCTACATTACTTGACTGTTCTAATAGTGGAAAAAATGTTTCCTTTTATCCAGTCTGAAGCCCTTGTTGTTATAAATCATGCCCTTTGGCCTGCTGCTGCAGACTGCTGCTAAGATTGTGGCTTCACCATAGCAGTACTGTTTTCGGTGGGTGTTGGAAGGCAGCTATGAGGTCCAGCCGCTGCTTCCTTGAGGCTGAACAAGCTTGAGTCTCTCTTGCAGGACAAGTGCTCCAACACAATGACCATCATGGGGGCCCCTCCACTGAACTTGCTTCACTTTGTCAATGTCTGCCTTGTACAGGGGTCCCAAAACCAGATGCAGTGTTCTAGATAGAGTCCCACAAGTGCTGCGTAGAGAGGGATAATTACTTCTTGGTAAGATGTAAGCAGATGAAATAAAGGTTAAAACATGCCATAGGAAAATCTAAAGCCTGGCTTCATAAGGGTTTTCTGGTGCCAAAATCCCTACTGAAAGGACAAATCCTGAAGAGTACATGGCAGTGGTAAAACGTATGCATTTTGGAGTCAGGAACGGAGTAGTTCTTAACGCGCTGCTGCTGGCACAACGGCAGTCTCTGCTGTTGAATTTTAAGTTGCATCTGCTTATGGGCTTTTAGAGGATGTATTTTGGTACACAGCTTAATCACACGATACTGGCTTGAAATGGTGGTGTCACTAGAAAGGTAAACCATATGCCTTGTGATTTCTGGAAATGCTTGGAAAAGTTTGATTTCTGAAGTTGAAAATACAAGGTTCCTTGCTGTTTCAGGTGAATGAGCTGAGTGATGCACTTCCAGTCACATTTCTAATGTATGAGAGTTGCCAGTTTCCTAGATTATTTCTGAAAGAGAAACAAAAAACCCATTGCTGTGTCAGGCTTTAAGTGCATACTGTGTACAGAAGCTTCTAGTGGCTTTTAAGCTTTTTTTTTTTTTCCAGTAATGGAAATAACGTTTTCTTGCTTTTGTAAAAATGAAACCAAAAAAGCTCAAGAGCATTAGAAGTAAAGTAGTGCTGTACCTGTCTGTGGGCAGCTCTTAATGAGTCTGCCAAAACCTCTCCTTCCTTCCTTCCTACTTGTTTTTAACTAGGCCATAGGAATTTAAGTGAGTATACTAGTTACCAAAACAAAGCACGTAATATTAAAGAATACCCATTTTCAAAATGGCCAAATAAGAGAAAGTACTGAAACTGGATGCATCCTGTATAAGTTTTCTGGATGTCATGACTTCCTGTTGATGGAATAGGCTGTGTTTTTACCTGCAGTGGTAGGTTGTGAGCAAACCTTTAGCACCCTTCAAAATTCTTGTTCTAATGGCATTTTAAGTCTTGAGAAACTGGCAGTTGTCTGGGTCTTGGCTTTGATCTGAAACTTTGATCTGCCTTCCTGGGATTGAAGAAAGAACATGTTGTGGAGGAACTTGGACTGCATCTTAAATTCAGGCTTGTCTTAAAAGAGTGGGGTGTATCCTGAGGCTCACAAGAGCTATATAAAAAAAAAAAATCGTGTGATTTATGTTGGTATTGAGTTCAGAGCACTGTACATTACAATAAATAAATAACTAGGCAAAACACCACCACCTTCTGATCTTGCCTCAGAAAGCAAGTGATTCTTGAAGTACCCAGTTGGACTGGGCGTGTTGGTTTCAGACTTGCTGCTCAACTGTGCCTTTTCAGCTAAAAATCAGCATTTTTTAGATTTTTGATTTGTTATAAAAATGATTTTGTTGTGATTTGTCTCTGCAGTCTAGTTTTTATGCTTTTCTGAACCTTAAGTATTATATTTCTTTTTTATTTCTGCTCTTCAGTTGGCTGAAGTCTTCAGATTTCAGTCTGCTACTAGTGTGAAGCAGCAAGATAGTGTTGCATGGTGGTGTCTCTCTTTCACATCAGTTGCTCTTCTCAAAATATTTGTTACTGTTTAAAAATTGTCCAGAATCTAGTAGGTGATGTTGAAAGACTTCACTAAAAGCTGAAAATAAAGTATATCATTATCCCTTCATATAACCTTATTAAAAACCTTCCTCTGAAGGTTGGTTTTTAAAGAACAATTTCCATTTGGCTTGATTACATCACTGCCATGATGGAGTTTCCAAAATTCAGAGACTAAAGGAGTTCTTTTAGCTTCTGGAAACTCTGGGTGATATTTTAATGGGTTACATGACACCTGCTATGGAATCAAAACTGTAAAATACATATGCTCTTTAGTGCAAAACTAACAACTGAATTAGGCATGCCTAACCAAATTTTAACCTAAATGACTTCTTTCAGTATGAAGATGAAGAAGCTGCAGAAGAATTCAAAATTTCCAGCTTTGTAGACATGGTTCGAGATTGCAGTCGCATTGGTATTCCCTACAGCTGCCAAGGTAGGTGAGCTGCTGGTAGGCTGAGCCTGCTTTGCAACATGCAAGTCATGCAATTCAGGGAATGAAGATTTTGCTAAGAAATAATGATTAATATGCCAATAACTTCCTTGCATCCTCTCTTTACTTAAGAGCTGGATTTCTTTCTGAAAAATGTTAAGCCCTTAGACTTCATCTGAAGAGTTAATGCTCACAGCATGAGGCAGAGAAATAATTTGCATTCAGAGAAGTGTGTTCTGCTGCTACAGAAGTTCTCTGTTCAGATGGAAGCTCCAGATAAATACTTCTTTATGTAAGGAAAGAATAAATATTTCGTTATGCAAGTTTCCTTTTTTAGCCCTGAAAAAACTGGAGCTCAGGACTTCCTGTTGTGAGCTGTAGCCAGCCTTGCAGCACGGATGCTGTAACCTCACATTGTTTGGTACAGTGTCCTTATTGCAGTATTCCAGACAGGGAATGATGCAGAAGCAATGCAGTG
Source organism: Zapornia atra (assembly GCA_013400835.1). Lineage (NCBI taxonomy): Eukaryota > Metazoa > Chordata > Aves > Gruiformes > Rallidae > Zapornia > Zapornia atra. Next base: position 71,248 of record VZTU01004425.1, on the reverse strand, counting down.
CATGTACTTCACTGCAGCATGAGCATGTGGGGTGTGTGATCCCTAGTACAGTAAGTGAGAGGCAAACAAACAACAAACTAAAAAGGCATTTGCTCAGTTCAAAAAGTAGAAAGTAATATTAAACCAAGCTATAATTCAGTTTTGAATTTTGGGTTGGTGGGGTTTTTTTTATTGTTCTGAATTCTTTATTGCTCCTCTTGAGGAAAGTATTATGTGCTGGTCATTAATGAGTCAGAGCTTGGGGGAAGGATGGCAGTTCTGTGTTAGGAAGTATCTAAAGAAAGTGTAGCTTAAGGATGATAATCACTCTTCAGGTAGCATTGCAGCTTCACCAGTGAGTGCCAGGCTCTGATGAGTACCTCTTCCCTGACTTAAAGTTCTGATTAGCAGGGAGATTATGGCAACAGTAGTTTACTTAAGGCCAAATAGTTGAAGAAATTGGAGTAAGCTAAGCTCTGTGTTTATTATCTTGAATTTTAACGGACACAGTTTTGTTAATGGCCGTGGAATGAAACTTCCAAGGAGAAGTAATGTCTGTCCCTTACTAGACTGATAGCTGGAAAACTGGAAAAATTAGGGGTTTAGAGAGAAGGCAGTTCTGAAAAGCTCTGTCTTCAGGAAAACATATTTCCGTGACATATTTTAAGCTGTACAAAGATAGGATAATTGAGATCCTTTATTAGAATCTCGGAACAACTCTTAAGATCTCACAGAAAGTTAAACTGCAAGTATTTGAGAATGTTTCTGTGAACATTTCTTTTCCAGGTCATCTACAGATATTTGATATGTTCATTGTTGAGAAGTGGCCAATAGTGCAGGCTTTTGCCCTGGAAGGAATTGGGGGTGATGGATTCTTTACAATGAAATATGAAGTAAGTAGTTTTTCATTTTCTTCCATTTCCATTCTAAGCAGAAATTGAGCCATGGATTCACTTCAGTTGGAAAGTACCTTTTGAGATCATCTAGTTCTGACTCACCAATCGTGTGAGGTGCTGAGTTGGATGAAGTTTTTCAGGATCTTAGCATGCTGAGCTTTGAATGTGCAAGGATGGGGACACCACAGTCTTGTTGAGAGACTGTTAGGAGCTGCGCAGCACTCTGGCCTGAATAAACCATGATTGATCCCCTCAGCCTCCTTGTTGTGATTTAGAACTTTTATCCTTCTCTTCTAGACCCTCCTCTAGCAATAACAGAAAACTCCTTTTTTTTTTTTTAACTTTTCTAGGTGGGTATGTATCTTCAGGAGCAGTGCAAGAGAAGCTGGTTAGTGGCAAATGCCTTGAAATGAACTGAGAAAATCAGAAGTGACTGTATTTTTTGGGTCACTGGCTTTGACACAAGAGATGTATCTACTTTTCTCACTGATATTGTATATTCTTGGGTTCTCATAGCCTTCTGAATAGGGCAACAGGCAAGATTTTGGATGGTGCTCCTAGTTTTAATAATGATTTGCTGTTCCACTCTGAGCAACTTGTGTTACTTAATTTGCTTATTTATTAAATACATTCTAACAGCATCTTCAGAGAACAGCTTCATGTTCACGTACTTGTTTGAAACTTCTATTATTTTTCTTGGGCCTCTGCCACAGAAAATGCAGACGTCCTAATTTTCTTGTCCACCCCGTTTTTACCACCAGAATGTTCTTTGTATGACTTAGGACAATTGGAAAAACCCCCAAGGAATTAATAGTTCTGTGGAAGTCTCATCACATGTAGTACTGTACATGCTCGCTCAAAAACACATCATGTGAGCTCAAGTCTGCTTTTCTCTCTGCACTCTAGTCTTTCCATTGATACCTTTCTTCATCCTCTTTTTTTCTCTCTCTCTCCATTCCATCACTAGTACTATAATCATCTTGTGTGAACATGACAAAATCATTAAATACAAAGTGCAAATAGAGGAGCATCTGCTCTGGGGATCTGCGTAAGGATCAGTAGCACCTCTTGGTGTTTGAAATTAGTCAATGAAAATTTGACTTACAAATTCAGGAATCATAGAATGGTCTGGGTTGGAAGGAACCCCAAGGATCATAGAGCTCCAACCCCCCTGCCACAGGCAGGGCCACCAACCTCCAGGCCTGGATCTACACAAGGTTGCCCAGGGCCCCATCCAACCTGGCCTTGAACACCCCCAGGGACGGGGCATCCACCCCCTCTCTGGGCAGCCTGTTCCAGCCCCTCACCACTCTCTCTGGAAAAAACTTCCCCTAATATCTAATCTAAACCTTCCTTCCTTTAGCTTTAATCCATCCCCCTTGTCCTGCCATTATCTGCCCTTTTAAAAAGTTGAATCCCCTCCTGTTTCTCTGCTCCCTTCAGGGACTGGCAGGCTGCAATGAGGTCCCCCCGCAGCCTTCTCTTCTCCACGCTGAACAAGCCCAGCTCCCTCAGCCTCTCTTTGTAGGGCAGGTGCTCCAGCCCTCTAATCATCTTCATGGCTCCTCTGACCCCTCTCCAACAGTTCCACATGTTTCTTGTATTGGGGCCCCCAGATCTGGACACAGGACTCCAGATGGGGCCTCCCGAGGGCAGAGTAGAGAGGGACAGTCCCCTCCCTGTCCCTGCTGCCACCCCTCTGCTGATGGAGCCCAGGATCCCATTGGCCTTGCGAGCTGCAAGAGCCACTGCTGGCTCATGTTAAATTTCTCATCCACCACAATCCCCAAGTCCTTCTCAGGAGTTGTTTGGGTCTTTAGTTACCTTTGCTATTTCATTTCATGAATCCATCAGGGCTTTGAGAAAACGTGTAGACACAGTGTGGTAACGACTTTGTGAAGATGGAGCCTCTCCTGGTTTCTTCCTGGGAGTTTTTTCTTTACAGCACCCTTGCAGCCTTAAAAAGGAGCAATGCAAATTCTGGGTATTTGTTTTTTGGAGTTGGCAGGTTAGCTCTGGTGGTTCAGCCAGTTCCAGCTTGAGTTCTTGTTTTTTCCCTCCTTAAAGTCCTAAGAGGATTTCAAGTGGGAAGTGGCATTCTTAACTTTCTACGTAACTGTTTATGCATAGTTGTGCGTTAGGCAGCTGCTATATGTCACAGATGGGCAGGAAAAAACAATCTATGGGAGGAAGTACATTTGGGATCACCATTAATCATCTATAATTGAATACTTCTGCTGTAACTAAAAGGGGGTATTCTCAGTGCTTTTTTAGCCCCTCAAACTGCCTTTCCCTCTGCTGTGCATTCTGTACTGTTAGATTTGAAGGTGATCTAATGTAAGTAATACTAACTAATATTTTATCAGTGTTTTAAGAGCAGCTGCTCTCTTACTACAGAAGTCACAGTTGCTCAAGATGCTGTAGTCCAAAGAATTTACTGTACCAATAGACAAGTGAAGTGGTGTCTGGGAAAATATCATTGCCATGTCTAACCATATGAGTAACTTGAATAACTGTAAAGCTGTGGTTCAAGGAAATTCCAGTCAGTGTTGCATTTTTAGTTAAGTAGGGGCTGGGGAACCCTGTAAATGCAGAAGTTATTCAGATACAAGTGTCCCTTAAGGATATATCTTTGAATAGTGTTCTCATATGCATCATCTAACTACTTGGAAGAAGGTATTGCTAATTGCTAAGTTAAACTGGCTTAGCCTAAATTTACATTATGCTTACAGCAAGAATTAGCTGGTGTGTAGGAGGAGTAACCCTGGGATCTGCTTCTTGTCTCTCTTGTCTTAGAAAACTGATCCTTTGGTTGCACCAGCTGATACTATTCTTTGCTATTAACTCAGTTTTTCAAAACTTTGTGAAATGATTTGTTTGGAAGATGCAAGCCAAACTTGCCATGTACTTTCAGCTTGAGGAGATGGGGCTCTGAAGCACCCCGAACTCTTGCATCTACCTTACAAATCTTTTGTAACCAGTAGCATAAAAATACACCCAAATTCATATTTAAGGAGGACCAGATTGAGCAGTATGCTCCTAGTCTGTCTTAGTGCAGCTTAAACATAGGAAGCACAGAATGTTAGGGTTTAGAAGGGACCCCAAAAGATCATCTAGTTGTTCCCCCCCACCCCGAAAGCAGGGTCACCTAGATTAGGTCACACAGGAGTCTATGGCATTCTTTGTGGTGTTTTTCACAGAATTGTGTTTAAAATGTCTTTCAGTTAATGGATGTCAGTGTTGATTTGTGGAAGACATACAGCAAAATGGATCCTGTTTCCTTGGAAGACTTGCTCTTTGAGGTAATGCAAGCAAAATACTTTGAATTAGCTACTGGTTTGTTAGTGCAGCCACAGAGAAAAGGTGTTGTTATTGTGCTTGTTTTATTAGTGCTTATGTGCTTAATCTACTGACCCTGCACACTGTTGTTTGCAGGGTCTCTCTTCTTCCTTGAAATCTACCACAAAGTATGCAAAACTTTAAAATAACTTGCTTTGAATTCCTTGAATTTCTTAATTTGCCTGAAATTCTCCTAAAAGTCTCTCTAAGTGGAGTGACTGTTCTTCATGTCGTTGGACTGTGTACAAAGCATGGGCAGTTGGTATGTTTGTGTTTGTTAATCCTCCTTTTGCAGCAAGAGAGGGGAAAAAAAATCCACTTTAACATAGAGCTGTTCTTCCAAGAAAACCCACCTTCTGGATGGCTTTGTAACTACTTTAAGCGGGTAACAGTGACACACAGTGGCTGCCCTGAAGCTTTGTGAAACGCAATGTGATTCATTTGAACGCAGTGCTCTGATCTCAGTGCCTAAAAAGAAGCAACATATATATTATTTAGGTTTTAATTTTTTCATCAGTGTCTAGGTTTGCAGCAAAATAGGCTTTTAATAATGTAGCAAGTTCAGCAGTAAGCATCCTTATTAGTAAAATGTTAGCAGTCCACACCAATTTGGTTGTTTAATTGACTGCTTAATGAAAATTAACATGGCATAACAGTTTACAAGTTTCTCTAAATAGTCACTGTGATACTTTACTTCCCCTTTCTTGAGGAAGTGAGATAAATATTTGGGATTTTTCTAGTACCTGGTAAGTCTACTCTAAAACAGATTTAATCCTCTTGTGAAGTTTTAAATCTGACAATTGTTGTTAACTTCAAATTTTCTAAGAAAATAATGAGAGGGGTTTTCCATAGAAATCTAGTTTCATAGAAATTGGTGATTTTAAAAATGATTAATTTTCTCAGTGAGGATAAAGGTAGGTGGGTTTGGGGGTTGGACATGATCTCTTGAGGTCCCTTCCAACCCCTACAACTCTGTGATTCTGTAGGTGACCCTAAAGAGCTGGTATATGTTTGTACTTTTTAATGCAGCTTTGATTTCAAGTAGTTCTAATATGAACTCTACTTGGGTTTTGAAAGAATGTTCTGTTCAATATTGTCATGTTCCAAAAAACTGACAAGTTCTGCTTTAGTGGTATTTTCCATTTATGTTTTCTTTTTTCACAAATGCAGATAAAGAAATGACTCTCTGCCACTTCCACTTCATGAGTTTCCTAAATTCCCCACCCTGTTCCTCATTTTCTGTCCATAAGTGTACTTAACATTAGATATAAATTACTGCATAACCATATACAGATTTAAAAATTGAAAATAAAATCTGTCCAAGTATTCATTTTGGAAATTTTATGGGAATCATGAAGTCTGAATTATGAATGATCTTGAAACAGATAGGGAACAGGACTAGAGCCCCGCACTCTCAAAATAAAAAACCCCACCCCAAATATAAAATCTCCCACCCAAAAAAACCCTCTAAAACCAAGCAGAAAGTCCTAATCTTTTAAAAAAGATGTTTATTTTCTCATTTTATTACTGATTCATTGGGCAGGCTGGGTTTTTTTTGCTGCTTAGAGAAATGTAACCTGCAGTGTCGTGAAGTAATTTGGGTTCATTGAGTACAATCTGTGACTTCCTTTCTATGGGTTACACTCACCTTACTAAGTAATGTTCAATATTTTTCCTTCTAGGATTTAATGATTTTTGAACACCAGTGGACCAACTTTTTTGCTAACTTTGATACTGAAATTCCCTTCATTCTGGAGCTATCAGAATCTCAGGCGGGGGAGGTATGCCTGCTTCAGTCATCCTTTGAAATGCTGGTTTGAGGAGTAGAAACCTGTTGGTTTTGGGTTTTTTTTCCTAAAGCTCTCCAACCACCTTAGCTATCTGTGGTATGATGGCTTAGGACTGCCTGGTGTTAAGTGTTTGATTTACATCTGCCTGACAGATCCCTGTCTGTAGGTAGATCGACTTTCAGTGTGGTGGAAGCTGTGGTATGTGCGTTGCCCAACAAGTTGAGGTCACACATGTCAAGTCTCAAACGTGTTAACTGATGGTAACGCACAGCATGCGGAAAGATGGCACAGGACTTTTTGGTTGTGGCTGTTGCATTTTGAGCATTAGGAGGCTTAATGGTTGTGATAACATGAATCAGAGGGACATATAATATGGAATAATGTTGGGGGTGCATAATGACATACCCTTGTATGCTCATGGGCCTAGGAGGGACAGTTTAAGATTTTGCGTGTCCTGAATGAAGTATGTTGAAGCAGCAACAAACTATACAAAGGATGTGCAAAGCTTTGCCTAAAGGACCACAATGTAGCACATTGTGTGCATTGTGATACCTTAGGAGAAACAACTTGCCTCTGTTAAGAAGCTGATCAACCAGAAGAAGGGAAGAAGAAGAGAGAGGCGCCCTGAACCTGCAGAACCATCTGCCCGTCATTAGCAAGACGAGAGTTACAGGATGTCTTGGGGGGGGTTTACCTGGCCGGCACTCCAGCATGTCAGTTTAAGATGTATATGGTTATGGTCTGTGGGGGTCGCCTGGCAGCACTCCAGTCTGTCAGTTTAAGCCGGTGGGCTGTGTTATCCCTGGAAGGTATATAAGCCAGGGACTGGGACTGTTTGGTGTGCGTCTTGGTAGAGTGGAGACTCCCGGCGCACCTGGTGCTGACTGTGCACCCCAGCACCCTTTGCTGCTTTTATTCGTTTAATAAATTGTTCAACTTGGTTAAAATCCTGTTTGGGACCAAGTCATTTATAACAATGGTGTTTGGGGTTGTTTATGCAACTGGGAAGTAGTATTTGAGCGTTCAGGAATTTTCTTTGGGACTGGTAATTCAGGTTTCTTTTTAATGTTAGTGAGTGTGGATTGCACTTTCTGGTCATTTACTTGTTAATTGGATTCTATATTTTTTTTTCCTTCGTAGCCTTTCAGAAGTTATTTCAGTCATGGAATGATCTCAAGCCATATAACAGATAACAGGTATTACTCATTATTCCCTGTGAAATTGTGGAGTCACTGGCACCTCAAGACATTATTTCCATATCTCTTCCATAATGCTCACAATTCCTTTTGGGACCATCTCTGTATATTGCGTTTCATCTTTGAATATTGAAAAAACAAAACCAAATTCAACATGCAAAGGCACTTCTGGGTGGGATAAACTGAATTTCCATGAGATTGAATGCTGTAGTTACCTCAGGTAGAATGTCAGTATGCTTGAAACATGTACCTTCTGCATTCTAACATGATCAGCTTCTTCAGGTTACGTATCTAAACACACTCTTGAACTTACTACCCAGGACAATTTTCTTTGAACATGTTGGTCTGACTTACATAGTACTCAAAAGCAATTAAAATACAAAGGTTGAAGAAATATTATGTTTTTGTGAGGCTCAATATATGTAAGACCACCACTTAAAGCAAGGCAGTTAAAAACTGAAACCTTAGCCAACATAAGCTGGACAGTACAGGTCAGCTTTATTTTATTTCAGCATACAGTTTTAGCTGAGAGGAAAATTGGTTGTCATGTGTTGCAAAACCAAGCCTTCTGCTGTTTTGAGCTAAATAAAGGTTGCTTAGCTACTTGAATGTCTCTGCAGATTCTTCTTTATTTGGAATTGAACAGTAGAGTTCAATGTCCTTTATTGTTTTCAGCATTCTATGTTGTTTGCATTTAAATAAAGAAAAGAAAGACCTTGACCTTTCCAGCTGAGTCTTGGGCCCAAAGCCAAAGCTAAAACCAAAACAGTTTTGTTTTGTTTTGTTTTTTAATTCCAATATAGTCATATCAGGGCTTCTCAAGATGGCAAATTTTAAACTAATCACTTCTCAAGGCAATTTACTTTAAGAAAGAGGAAAAAGCATTCTTATACTATTTGGGAAACAGCCTTGAGATATGTTGTTGTATGTGAAAGAAATGATGGTCTTGGTAATTCAAGTAGATTTGGATCTTGGTGCTTTCAATGGGAAGCTTTCTGCACCTGTAATAAACTGCTCCTCTAGTGAGAAGTTCAATAATTGGTCCATCAGGATTGAAAGCTTTGATTTCATTTGTTGTTTGAAAGTTTTCTTCAAGTATCTTGGTGGTGATACCCTTTTGTCTCCTCAGCCCTAGCCGGCAGCCCTTTGTTCTGTTTGGCAGCCACTCAACTAAGGAAAACTTGAATTCTGGTAACTTTAATTTTCCATCTGAAGGACATCTTGTTCGAAACACTGGTCTTGGTGGAAGCACTGCTAAGCACATGGTAAGGCTTTTAAGTGATTATCTGGTCTTTTTAAGCAGTGCTTTTTTTTTTTTTTCTTGGTGTAGACATATATTTCTGTGTGCCCTTAAAATGCTTCCATGAATTAAATACTCAATTTTTAACATTTAAAAAACATATGTTACCTTAACAGTCGCTGAGTTTAAGGAACAAATTTCCTTTTTCTCTCTTATTCCAAGTCAGACTATACTGGATGTTTAATCAGGGATTGCTGAATGCATCTAAAATATCTTTCCCTTCTAAAAAGACAACTTTTTTAACACTTGTGATGCTGTAAATGTGTAGGGTGGGGGAGAGGGAAATGTTGTTTGTGGGGATGTTTGTCCTAGCCATAACATGAAAATTGTCCTGATGGTAGCATAGGATGTGCCTAACTCTGACACACAGGCTTTATTTTAATCAGTTTAGCCTTCTTCTTAAACCAAGCAGTAAAAAGACACATTTTTGATAATGCTTTTGTGACTAGACAGAGTGTTTCCAAATTTCAGTGTATGCTTCAGCAACTAAACAGTTCATGAAAGCTGAAAATCTTTCTGGTGTTCAAAGTATGTTAAGATCAAGTTGTAAGATTAACTTGTTTCCATTTTCAAGTAAAAGCTTAGTTTTAAAACATGTGATGAGGTCGATGGCTTGTTGCACTGCCGCACAGGGGACGTAACTGGGGAAGGGACCCCAGGGAATTCAGATCCTCTGGCCAGCTGGGCTGGGTGCATCAAGAAGGTAACTCGCAGCCAAGGAGGAGAGGTAGTGTGCAGATTGCTTGTGTAGTTCTCCCTGCGAGCCCATCTCTGTGGTCTCTGGGAGTGTCCGTCAGGTGTGCGAATCCAGAGTCTGTGCTGGTGAGGAGATGGATGCTGTTGAGTACAGGTCATCGTGGAGTGGACGTATGATTGAGGGAGTGAGTTTTTGATCATGTCATGACAACATTTCATGCGTAGCTGCCTTAGGGATGGATGGACGTGGGTATTCTGGACACGTTGTGTGTGTCAAAAGCCTGAGAAAGGATTGTTTTAGCATCCTGGTGAAGTCTCATCCTCCATTTGCTGCTTTGTCTTAACCCTCTTTCTGTAAAAATACTTTTGAGTTTTATTTTTTTTCCCTCCCCTTGTTAATATCCCCATTAAGACCATTTGATATCTTTCAGAATGCAAGTACAATTTTTTTTCTGATGTGGTACTTGCTCCAACTGTTGTCCTCAGATTCTGTGACATTGTTGTTAAAAAGGTGGTTTATTTACAGGTACAGGTGATACTGTTTTAATAGGGTGTCATGAAAATAGTAAATAAGACCAAGTTCAAGCATAGTTATGGGAACCTGACACGCTTTCCTCTTCATGAAAAGAACAGTTGACATAGGAAAACGAACACACATGCTTAACACTTACAGAAGTCAGAGCTCATCTCCTTTCCAAAGTCTTTCAACCATTCAGGTCAAGTCAAAAGTGAAATATATCTTTGAAAAAACGTAAGTTGTTTTTTAAAAATCCAGTTAAGTCTGTGTTGTGCACTTCCTGTAGTATGTTGATGGTTAGAAGGCTTAAGGGGAACTTAGTTGTTTATTCTTGCACCGCTTTTTTTTACTAAGCTCTTTTTGTCTCATTAATACTGACAACTAGGTAGTGCAGTGTGTATCTCCAAAGGGACCTCTGGCTTGTTCAAGGACCTATTTTTTTGGAACCACTCACACTCCTTTCCTGGGTAAGTATATTAAGAGTACAGAGTAATTTAAAGCAGTTCTCATTGATTATTTAAAATTTATAGTAATTAAAAGATGGTTTTGATTCCTTAATGAGTGTTAGGCCATGGAGTGGTATATACTGTGTAGTTCTGTAGCCAGTGCAGGAAATCATAGAATCATAGAATGGTCTGGGTTGGAAGGGACCCCAAGGATCATAGAGCTCCAACCCCCCTGCCACAGACAGGGCCACCAACCTCCAGGCCTGGAGCTACACAAGGTTGCCCAGGGCCCCATCCAACCTGGCCTTGAACTCCCCCAGGGATGGGGCATCCACCCCCTCTCTGGGCAGCCTGTTCCCGCCCCTCACCACTCTCTCTGGAAAAAACTTCCCCTTAATATCTAATTTAAACCTTCCCTCCTTTAGCTTTAATCCATTCCCTTTCGTCTTGCCATTGTCTATCCTTTTAAAAAGTTGATTCCCCTCCTGTTTATATGCTCTCTTCAGATACTGGAAGGCTGCAATGAAGGAGCCCAGCTCCTACAGCCTCTCTTCGCAGGGGAGTTGCCACAGCCCTCTAATCATCCTCGTGGCCCTCCTCTGAACCCTCTCCAACAGTTCCACACCTTTCTTGTATTGGGGCCCCAGCTCTGGACACAGGACTCCAGATGGGGCCTCACGAGGGCAGAGCAGAGAGGGACAATCACCTCCCTGTCCTTGCTGGCCACCCCTGTTCTGATGGAGCCCAGGATACCATTGGCAGAACATTGTTCCGTTGCACATCCTACCCTCATGTGCAAAAATCTGTCAGATATTCTCAAAGAATGATTCAAAGATCAAGAATTGTATTTGTGTTTGCATCAGAACGCAGTGTGACGGTAGGGAGCGCCTGGGCCTTCAGGCCTTTTACAAGTACTAGATACAGATTTAGGTTGGAGTTTCATACAGCTTGACAGAAAACCAGTCCTCAAAAGTCTAGTCATTCAAAGTGGTGGCTGTCAAATTTGCCTGTCTTGTTTGTTTTTTCTTTTTAAACCAAAATAATTAAGGACTTAAAAAGGACAGATAAAATTGCTTGACTTTAATCCTTGCACTTGATGATCTTAAAGGTCTTTTCCAACCTTGTGATTCTTTACCATCTGTTTTGGGTCAAATAGAGTGTTAAAACAGTTGCCTTTCTGAATAAAAACAGTCTGGCTAAAGTCAGTCTCCGTAGGGTTACTGTGTATGTTGAAAGCATATCCAGCTGAGACAGTGTGTGAGGAGGAGAGGGTCGGAGGCTTGCAAAACAGAAACAGTTTTAGTGTGTGTTTGCTCTAACTGTGGATTTTCCTGGGCACCACTTTGCAAGGCAGGTTACAGCATGAGGGCGAGCTTGTCTGACCCCATGCAGCTGCCTTTAGGTCTGTCCTTAGTATAGTCTGGCTGTGCTGATGTGAGATAACCTGTGCTTTCCTCCTCTACACATCTATAAACAAACTGCAGTTACATAAAATATTGGATAAATGTCATGTAAGAGATGTGGCAGAAATGTCATGCCCAAGAAGTTTTGTGTAACTGCTTCTGAAAGTGCTTAAACCAAATGTTTTTCTTTTTAATACAGGCAATGACAATGAGGTGCACAAGCCAGCTGAACAAGTGTAAGCTGACAGCTTTTTTTCTTATTCCTTAACTCTTAATTTTTTTCTACCTTGTAGCATTAGGTCAAAACTGCTTTTAGTCAGAAATTTTTTCTACCTTGTGGCATTAGGTCAAAACTGCTTTTAGTCAGCAGTGACTGCTGATATTTGCTGAGCTGCATCTTTATTTAGAGAGGGTTTCAAAGACAGGTTTTTTTTTAAGCAGAAAGGTTAAGCAATCTTTATGTTGAGAGGGTTTCAAAGGGAGGTTGCTTGTTGAGGATTTTGATGAGCAAACTGGGAATTGTTAGCATGACATCCTTTCTCCTCTACAGAAAAGGATAAAAGAAAATATTAGTAAATTTCACTTAATTTTTAATAAAACTTTTAACTGTTACTTGAATTGCTTTAAAATGCATGTATACACTGAGGGGGAGAGGTATTTCTAACTGAATGTGAGCCTGTCCCACAGAGAAAAATAAAAGTAATGTTTAGACTAGTTTCATTAAGCTAAACAATGTGTAAGAGGTATAATGGTTAGTGAAAATGCCAGTGGGGACCACTTAAGATTTACAAAGACATTTCTCTGTGTGAAAGGATGGATAAAAGTTAACTTCTGACTTTGTTAGTAAGCTACAAAGCTTCTGCCCATTTTTACCTTTGCAAAATCAGACGTCGTGTATCAGTGTTGATGTCTACTTCTCTACGTGTTGTAGATACCTGTCAAGCTTTAAGAACACGGTAGATAATCTCTCAATCTTGATAAACCAAACCTTTCCTTAGAGATTTTTCTCCTCCTTGCTAGTTAGGATAGTTTTAGGAGCCTGTTCTTGCTTCTGCAGCGGAGCAGTTGGCAAGCCTGCATGGCATGTTAGCAAGATAGTAAAGATGTGTTGGGGGAGCTGGTAGCAGTGATTTTTTTCATGCTAAGTACTGCTGACTTTTGTTAATTGTCAAAAAAGTAAAAGGAGATTTTTTTTTTAATGGAAAAGCTAACTTAAACATGTAATTTTTCTTGCATGTGTGTTCTGCTTAACCATAGAGATTATTTCTTGCCATACTTCTTGTACTCAATGCAGGTCTGAGATAGCTAGAGGAGTTCTAACCAAAGCAAGGGGCAGTTGGTGCAGGCAATATTTTTAATGAGAATATATATTATATATATGGAAACACCCCTATATTGGATCAAATGATCTAGTTTCAACAACAGCAGCAAAATTAACTTTTCTGGGAAACCTGGCCTCATTATTTTGGAATTAGTTTGCAGTTGAGTCCTGCAACTGCTTCTTGTGTTTGTGCATGTTTTCCAGTGAAATAGAAAGTGGAAAAATATTTCACAAGTACTGTTCAGTCCAAATTTGGCTGTGTTTAGGAAGCAGAACTGCAGCCTGGAGTGCAGATTGGCTGGAGTGCATAAACTGTTTAAGTATCCCTGGGGTAAACTTTGTTGTTTTTTTTTTTCTTAAGAAAATACCATTTCTGTTTTGCATTTAGTGTTAAAACTTTAAAATGAGGAGAGCAATAAGGTTAACTGTATCACATTGATGTAAAGTAAAGGTGTTTTCTTGCAAATATAGATGCAAATTTGAGTGAAGATAGGAATGGTTACAGAGTTAGGAAGAATTATACACAGGTGTACTGAAAACATAAGTTGAATGCATGTGATAGTACATAAAATCACATGGAAGAAACCTCAGAAAGTAGTAAGAAGGTTCAGTATTGAAGTTTCTTACTGGTTTTTGGAATGATATTGAAAGACAAGCATTGGTGCATTTTGAGGTCCAATGTGTTGGCCATGTCTGGGAGCTTCAGATGCTATTTTTCCATCCTTCAGGAATGCTTTGCATATGGCTTAGAGGCTGTATCCTTCTCTATCCTCCTCACTCTTCCCTCCCTCAGCATCTAGCAGTTGCGGAGGAGTAATGAGAGGAGTTCAAGTTTGGGGAAGTAGGTCTGTTTTGTCCAGCTGCTTATCTCTTTGTTCCCATTTAACTGGAACACAGAGGCAGATGTTTCTTAGTTGGGCACAGGTGGGATTTTTCAATAGTTCTGGAGCTGTAAATATGTCAGTTGCTGGAAGTTGCTTCTGGCTTCACCTAACCTTTGTTTTATATATGATTTTTTCAGGTTTTTTTTTTTTTTCTAAAAAAAAGGAATTCATGTGCTAAAAGGTTGTGGTGACTGGGGGTTTTTTTTGGTATCTTTTTGTATCTTTCTTTGCTTGGCATGCTCCAGAACAAGCCACTCTGTAGTGGGTTCACTGTTGTTTTCTGGTCTTGCTTTTGCCAAGTATGGGGCTACCTGTCTATTTTTATTTGTATATTTAGGATGTCATCCTCAACACAACTGCAGTGAAAAGCAGCAATAAAACCAGGGTTGGTTTTCCTTTTTTTCCTTGACTGATGAAACCAGAGATATTTTTGTGCCAAGAGATTTTTTTTTCCCAAGATGTTCTGTAATTTGAGCAACTTGCTCTAATTTATGGGTTTTTTTAAGCAGAGAGGTTAAGCATAAAGCTATTTCTACACTCATTTGAACAAGGATCCCTTCTAGGGCAGTTACATATGAGAGGAAAAACTGCTCCTTTAAACAGAGGAGGAAGAAAACTCTATCTGTCTAGTAAATGTTGTGTTTGTATTTCTCTTCAGTACGCTGTTGTCGCAAATATATACTGCTGTTGTAGAGGCTGTGCTTGCTGGCATTGAGTGCTATGCTAAAACTTCCACTGAATCCAAGGTAAATGAAGCACCAATTCTGTACACTGTAATTGTTGAATTTGGATTGCTTGCAATATAAGATTACATGCAAACCAAAATGAAAAAGAAAAATATAAAGTGTTTCAGTCAACTGCATAACATTAATGAAGATAATATCCTGGCCTCCAGCAACTTTCTAAACTGTTTAAAAAAGAGAAATTTCAGAGTATACCTAATCTTATTCACCTACAGTTATTTTTCCACCTTTCATGAATTTTCCTAACCTTATAGTAAGGAAAATCAGATATGTGAAAGAACAGATTTTAGCCTGGTGCATCAGTGTGTTACTGTCTAGTGTATGGTCTCGTTTATCTTATGGGTGCTCCTGTAGCTGCTGGGATTTGGAAATACAGGGC
>VZTU01004425.1:0-52428 GCA_013400835.1 Zapornia atra | reverse complement strand
ATTCTTGCAGGGATCCCAGTTCTTGATGCAGTCTCTGATACTACTGTTTGTTTTTCTCATTTAGGAAGACAAATCTTTTCTGGGCACTTTACTCACTGGTGGTGATGGAGCGTATATTTATTCTAGCAACCCACAGGCCATGCCTGTAGAAGGTGAGATATGTTTTTTCAGTTACTTCAAGTCCATGACACATGTACAGTTTCTGGGATTTACATACCTGGGGAGTATAGCAATGCCATTGTCACAAGCTTTCTTTCTATTTGCCTTTGCAACTTTTTCTTGTTGAACTTTTTAACTTTTATGTTCCCAAGCTCCACTTGAATCTTCTAGTCCTAGAAGAATGATTCCTGTCAGAGCTGTCAGCTTGCTTTTGAGGCACATGGGACTTACCTCACAGGATTGAGTCTCTGCAGACCTGGGAGATAGGTGGCTTTCTCCCATAGATCAAGTTTGAAAGCATGCACAACCTGACTACTTCTATCCTTAATGGATGGTGTGCCATGTTTGCTGTTTCTCCTGTATCTGTTTGGGCATTATGGTTGAGCTGAGTGCCCGTGGCATACTGTCACAAGAAGTGAAGGCAAATATGTACCCTCAGGGCAATGTGATACCCTGCCTTGTGGTGTAGGAGGGCATTGGAATGATTTGCCTCTAAATTTATTTACAGCCTTATGGTTTTTGCTTCTATCAAAGTCTCTTCCTGGAGCTGATGTGCTGTTCCAAGTGTTTTGTTGGGTTTTTTTCCCTATTGTCATTTTCACTCAGGAACTTCAGTGTTTGTTAGCACAGATGCTCCCTGTATTACAGAAAGACGCTCAACCTTGGTCCTCTTCAGATTCAATCAAGTTACTGCTTTCTGACACAAGATTACTAGCAGCTGTCTTAAATCATTCCTCCCCTTTTGGTGCCTTTTCCTTCTAGAACTTAAGTAAAATGAGCACCCCAATAATAGGATTAAAGACAGTCTGGGAGGACTGTTGGGAGGGGTCTCCCTCGCTCCACAGCCTTGTGTTAATGTGCTTTGCTTTGCCTTGAGCCAAAAGATACATCTTGAAGCATGATAATTTTATATTCCACTGTACAGAGGAGGCACTGTTGTCACAGTGCTGATGTACAACAGAAGGTAACTGATACCTGACATCTAAGTGCTTACAATAAGCTGATGACCTTTAGGGGAAAATCTTTAGCTTGATTGTTTTTGTACCTCTGCAAAGAGGATATTGGGGATGAACAGTCATGTAAAAGGCAATTAAATAGTGACTTTCATATGGCAGAACTTGCTTGTGCTCTAATTGAAGATTAGATTTTAAAGAAAGGAAGTTAACACAGAGTAACATATTTAGCTATTTTGCAGTACAGTGCTGTGGGCACAGGTTCACTCAGTGTATCACTATGGAAAAGAGTGGTGATCTTTTTTAGTTTCTTTATTTTTTGGCCTTGTGAAAAATGTCTGTATCTGCCCCAGTGGAGTAGTTTGTTTTCCCTTTTTTGGGGAAATTTGTGAAGTTAAATGTTTTGATAACTCTTGGCATGGAGAGTTTTAAGTAGGTGGTATAAGGACTATTATGTAACACTTCAACGAGCGAGATATTTTCTTAGGTGTCAAGTGAAAACGAACTTGATCTCTTTCCCTTTCACATACTCTGCAAGACAGCTCTAATTTGGGCTCTGCTGGGGTTACAGCTATGTAGCCTGTCAAGATTAGGTGAAAAAAGGTGCTGTCACACAGGTACTCATCTTCCCTCTCTGTCACTTGTGTTTTACTATAAGGTATACATACATTCATGACTAAAATGCATCAAAGAAAGAAGTTGAAGCTGTTAAACCTTTTCCTCTGTGTCCTAATACAACTGCTGTGTTAGAGTTTTGTAGAAGGAACTTAACTCAGTCAATCAGTCCTGCCAATTAAACTCTCTATTGTAATTAATCACTTGTGAAAAAATATACAAGTAATATATCAAGTTGGTTTTGATACCATTCACTGGCTTCCGTGTTAAAGGAAGCCATTTTAGCTTAGATTAATTAATACTCTTCTTGGCTTGCTTTTCTGTTACAAAAGAATTAACAGCTCTGATTTCCTTTCTTTCCCTATTGGCACATTCTGGGAAGTGAGATATTTTGTGAGATTTGACAGAAATGTGCTTCAGGTGTTGGATTTCTCATTTTTCTTCCTTGCCCATTCAGTAGAAGGCAGGAATCTGTGCTGTGGCTTGGATTTTGTGAGTGCTGGAAGCAGCAGCAATTAACATCTTGGATGTGTAAACTATTACATCTCCACATCCACGTAATTATCTGTGCCTTTGCCTCTGTTTTCCCACTCTAAATTTGGACCTTGAATTTGTGATTGTAGTTTCCCAGTTTAATAGCAGTTCTCCCCAGTGCAATTCTTCGTTAAGTAGAAGCTTCAGTCTAACACAGTTACAACCCCAGTTAGCAGAGCTGGGATGGTATTTTTAGGGAACTGTTGACATAATTTATGTAGGTATAGCCATTTGATTTTCTGTCAAGATCTTTTTTTACTAAAATGAATCCTTAATTCTGAACTATGTTGGGGATCTTATTCTAATTTGCTGTTTCAGTGGAGAACATTTTAGCTTCTTTATTATTTCTTTCAAGCCTTGATTGATAGATTGAGCTAGATTTGGAGTCATGTTTTAGTTACTGTGCTCCTTGGCTTGGCTTTTTTGAAACATCACTCATTAAGTAAAGCTGGGGGTTTTTCTTCTTATTTTATCTTATTTTCCTTAAACATTTAACTTTTTTCCCTTTTGCTGACTCACATGCTTCCCTGTAGGGGATGTGATTCTGCTTTTAAAGCATGGTCCAGCATTGGTAGCAGAGGTCCAGCTGGCAGCTCCTGCTTAGTCATTCGTTCATGGTTTTCTTATGACTGTCAGAAATCAGCTTTCTGCTGATGTGAGTTTCTAGCACTTTGGAATGTTGGTTTTATCCATTATCCCATCTAGTTTTGCTGTTTCTTATTTTCCAGCTGCTTTCCCTGGCCATGCAGGTTTGTTAACAACCAAAATGTCTGTAAAACGGCAAGAAAAACAGAGATAGAATGAATGCCATGTCTTTCTTGGCTGTCATGTGACTGTTAGCTCCCAGGGAACTTGCCAGCCCAGTAACAGTTGTCTGTACACACAAAAGAAAACACAAGTAAAGGGGTTTTCTGTTATAAACTTTATCTTGGTCAGGAAATGAAAGAAAAGCTGTCATATTTATGTTTTTATTACTGTCTGACTGGTGTCAGTATATTGAGATTTTGCAAAGATCTGACCAACTTGTTAAGGATGTTTAAATTTTCAGTCATGTTGGACCTAAGTTTCTTTTCTGGTTTTGCCAGTTTTATAGTTCTGGAAGTCTGAAATTCAACCTGATGGAAATTTCTTTGGCTTTTAAAACAAAAAACAGACTAGAATATTTACCATAAGTGGGTTCCAGGGGAGAAAATTGATTGTGATCATAGTCATGATTCCTGCCCTTGACAGTGGGAACAAGTAAAGGTCAAATGGTTGTGCTCTGAATCCCATGAGTGTTGTCCAGGTACTACCACAAATCTTTATTCAAATGTTCTGCATGATAAATTCTTCAAGAACATTGATTTCTTCCTCAGAAGTAGGCATTTAGTACACAAAACTGAAATATCGATATATACCTAAACCAATTTCTTTTTTTCTTTCAAATTCTAGGCAAATTGTACTTCTTTTCAGATGGCCTTCTCTTTTCTGATCCCCACCATGGCAGCATTTCCATTTCAAAGAATCATATGAGTTCCATTGTTCTCTGTGATGGGGTGAGTATTTCCTTTGTTCCTACTGTCAGAAACTTGCTCTCATTTTTTAACAATATTTCCATAGGGTACTAGTGCAGAGTTTCTAGTGCAGTTGCAGTTTTACAAGTGTGTGCATAAAACTGTAGTAACTGATGTGAATCTCTACACTTTTGGTATTGGTTAGCTAGCAATTACTGGTGTGGTAAACTGTAAGGAGAGAGTTTTGTATTAGACTTGTTATCAACATGGTCTTAATAGTGTGGAAGACTGCTTTTTGTTAAGAGAAAAATCGCAGGGCATAGCCTTCATAAAACATCTAACCATCTTAGGTGATGGACAGAGAAAAGTTTAAGGCTCTCTGAAGTCATATGGCACATTGGAGGGTGAAATGCTGCCTTCTATTCAAAATATATTTAACCTTCAGTCGAATGTTTGTGGCAGTGTACTGCTTATCTCTGGAGAGGTCATGAGCAGCGCCTGTCTACTGTCACTGAGTGTTGTGTAACTGACAGGGTGGGGGGGAATGACTGGTCCGTGTTTCCCAAGCTGAGAAGCAAGAAGGAAAGGCATGGTGTGTGTAATTACACATATTCTGAGTAATTATGCCTAACGTTGTGTCTTTTACTGTGGACTTTTGCCATTCCTGTGATCAATTTGCATCGCTTCACTTGGTCAGCTTGCCACATTAGTGGTTGCTTAGTGGGAATTGAGTTAGGTTAATGATGGCAACTCAGCTTTTTTCCCCCCCCAACGTCTCAAGGCAGACCTACTGGGTTAACTATCACTTTTTCAGAATGGAAAAGAGATTATTTTGGTTGGTTATTGTTTCCTAAGCACTGAAAAAAAAAAAAATTACAATCTCAGTTTCCTTTAGTTTCTATTTTCCTCAGGTACAGTATTACACATTTGTTCAGTGACCTCCAGAAAGCCATTGTGCTGCTGTGATTTCATCATATAATGCAGGAAACCAGTAAAATACAATAAAAGTATGTGACTCAATTGAGGTGAAAACACAACAGTGAAGAGAGTCTTACCTTAGCTGCCTTTTCTTGTGTATGATATTGATTGCTCCTTGGTAGTTTAAGAAGCTATTTTAACACTGACCTTCCTTCTATTGTTTGAGTCAAGACACTCACTTTCATAAAACTAGCTATTTATGGGACCTGGCTATCATTCCTGAACTGATGCCAGATTTTTGTGCAAAGCTAAACCTTGACAGAGAGCATTTTATTGTTCTACTTGACTTGGCATAATACAAGGGTGGAGAGCTTAACATGTTAAGAAGTGAGAAGAGAAGAAGGGTAATTGTTAGTATGCTTTTTCCGAAAGTTATTACAACAATAATACTGATGGAAAAGAAGGGGTAATTTAATGATAGGATTAAAATAAATCATAGGAAGACTTTAAGTGATCCACTAACAGCTGTATCACCACTGCTGCTAGATAGAAGCTCCTCTTTTTAACTTGAAGGCATCTGCACTTTTGCCTCAAACACGTGCTGCAGGCTTCTCTGTTCTGAAACACCAGGCACCTAGCAGCCACCTGAGCTCCTGAAGTCCTTGAGGTTCATAGCCATCAACTGCATGGAGGAAGGACAGGACAGATCTCTCACAAAACTGTGCTGTTAAGCTCTAAAGCAGAAACCATCCCAATGTTATCAGAGCCAAATATAAGTCTCCCATCTCGTAAGCAGCACTACTATAGCTTATTACCAGCCATCAAGGGAGTAAAAGAAAACCCAACAGTCCACCCTGCCACCCAGGCTTGCTTGTTTTCTTTCTGCAGCTGTTTAGTGTTTCATTAAAGTCTATCAGTCACAGTCTTTACTGTGCTGTGTGCTTGGGTTTAGTCTTATTTAAGGCCAAGTATCAAAGTTTGTAAGTACCTGAATCCAGCATTCGTTTTGGCCATTAACCAAGTCAACAAATATTTTGTAATACTTAGATTTCACAACAAAATTAACATCTTGTAAAACTTGGAACTGGACTCTTTTAACCTTATGTCTGTGGGGATTGTTGCTGCTTCTTTCCACAAATTGAAAAAGGCTGAAAGCCTAAACATTTTCTAGGAGGAGGAGCACATTCTGTTGGACACTTCACATGCAGATTGCAGTATGTATGACTTGGCCTTTTAGTTGCTCCTTATGAAATCTGCAAGCTATCCTGCAGAATCCAGGGTCTGTGGACCATATTCCAAAAGCCAATTTCTCTTAAGATAAATTGTTCTCTTAGGAGAACATTTTTTTTAATGTTCTATGGTAACCTCAATGACTTTAGGAGGATTACATCTATCCTTAATCCTTCAGTCAGCAAAGGGTAGAGATTCTGTTTGCAAATTTCTCTGAATTGTTACTGATTCTTACAACTTGAGCTTTTTCTTTTCAATAATTAGTTCAAGTTCTTTGCCTGCTTCTCTTGAAAAGGAAATGGATGCTACAGTATTTCTGATTTGAGCCCGAAGTAGTAGAACTCCCATTTCCCAGGGATTTTTCATGCTGCTGAAATGTACTGTTTTTCTAATATTTTTGTGTGAAAAGAATTACAAGTCAAATCAGGAGCATAAAAAACATCAGCATCTTGCAGGGTTGTACCTAGATGCCTGTCTTGAAATCCAGAAAACAAGGGGTTTATTACAACAAAAATTGGACAACCTGAGATCGGTGCTTCTGAGGGAGGCTGATCTTGAGGGCTTTAGCTTCCTGTTGGTGAAGACATAATTCAGACAAAGAAGGAATAGATTTAGTAGAACTTGTGCCTATTAAAGAAAAAAAGGGGAACAGGACACTTCCCAGCCTGCAGATGACCCTATGCTTTAACTTGAAGGCCCCATAGTTGTATCTCCGTGCAGCTCGGTTCCTTTCAGGTCAGAAACTCGAGTATGGTATTAAGTTTGCAATAGCAAAAATAGATCTTTTTAGCTGATAGTTAATTAATTCTTCTAGGCTATCTGTGTCAGAGATGTGTGGCTACAGATGAGGTGGCTCTGCTGTGAAGCACAAGGAGAGCAAAGGGCTAAAGGACTAGTGTTTGGTGGAGTGAAAAAGAGTAGATATGGAAATGCAAGCTTTCCCTTTCCAAGACAGAACAAAACCTAGGTACTTAGAACAATCTCAGATGCTTTTTTTTAAGGCTTATATCTCTAATAGCTGCAGTTGTGGGTGCAGTTGATCCTTCCACTCCCTACCTGCAAGCAAATCTTTATGCATGCCTAGCAATCACTGTAGTATTTGTCTTCTGATCTCTGCTACTTAATGTATTAAGATTTTTTTTTTCACTTTCCATAGCTTAATTTTGATTTGTCCTGTTTCTTCCTTTTCTAGGATTCAACCAGTATTGTTGCTGCTCTCTTCATAGATGTCAAAAGTTCCTTCCTTGCTCATCTACCAATTGAATTCCATACCAGAGACAACTTCTTGATGATTGCACTTTTCCCCAAAACAAAGATTTATAAAGCTTTTTATTCACAGGTAAAAATAAGTAAATAAAAGTTTAAAAAAATACTGGTTTGGGTGGGGGGGAACCACATAATTATTCTTTGTGTTTCAGATGAGAGGTGAACCATGTCTGTCTTCCCAAATCTAATCAGTTGACAAGTTTATTTCTCGTGTTAGCTGAGCCACTAAAGCTTGTCACCTGATAAGTAACTACAGGAAAGGTTAAAGTTCCAGTTCTTCCTTGTATCAGTCTTCACAAGCCAAACCTTTTCCTATACTTGTATATTTTCTATATTTCAGTGAACAGGCACAGGTTAAAAAAGAGAAGGGGCAGTTAATAGTGAGGGAGCATTAAGTTCGGACATACCTTGAAAACCTCCTCTATGATGCTGGGTGGGATTCATGTAGGGTATTGAGAGAGAGGGATGATGTGACTTTTGAGGCTGCTTATCTTTTATATAAAATCAGGGTGTTGCAGGAGGACTGGTTCTTCACAGGAGGTTGGTTCGGTAACTGGAATAGGTTGCCCAGACCTTTGAAGACATGGCTGGACAAAGTCACAGCTAAGCTGATCTGTATGGCCAGCAGTCATCCTGCACTGAGCAGGAGGTGGGTCTGGAGATCTCCAGAGGTTCTCTTCCAACCAGAAATTCTGATTCTCTGGGACACCTATGGCATCTTCCATCTCCACTTGAGATCATCGTGGAGTGGGCTTCCCTGCCATGTAGACCTTCCAGGAGCATTATTGTTCCTGATCTTAGGAACTTGAATCTGTGAGAAACTTTAACTTCTATATGCATTTCTAGCGATTGTGTTGCTCGTTAATGCTCTCCATGTGCTTTCATTTTGTCTCCTGAAGGCAGTGAGTGCTCCAAAAGCTTGTTTTCTAGTAGTTGTGTTTTAAACATAGCGTTGGTGTGTAATTGGCCACAGCAATTGTATGTAGTGGCAGAGGTTCTATTGTGTTTTTTTGTGGTTAGACATATTGGGATTGTGATCCTTAGGGAAGTTTTGTTAAAGTCTTTAAGTATCCCATATGGCATTGTATTATTCTCTGAGTAGATGGGCTTAATGCATTGTAATGCAGAGGCTTTTAATAAAGAAAACTTAATAACAATAGCACTTTTGAGGAAATGAGTATGGAGATTTTAGGACTTCACAAGAGTTTAAGTATATGATCGTAACACTGGACTGGAAAAGACCACCTAGCTCAGTGACTAGTCCCCACTGCTAGTATTAATGTAGGCATAAAATTTCTCCTCCTTTTATCTTCAGTGTTTAGATTCCTCCCACAGTTCCACCATGTGAGTGGCTGGGAATATTTGTTTTTGAAATTTCATCCTACTTTATTAGGTCTGCTTTTGTATCTGACTTTTTCTTTTGCTCTACCAGCAGACA
This sequence comes from Zapornia atra, assembly GCA_013400835.1. Taxonomy (NCBI): domain Eukaryota; kingdom Metazoa; phylum Chordata; class Aves; order Gruiformes; family Rallidae; genus Zapornia; species Zapornia atra. Next base: position 43,822 of record VZTU01004425.1, on the reverse strand, counting down.
TCCTTGAAGTATTCAGAATTTTTGGACCAATTCTTTCTTGCTTATTTGGTCTAATAAAGTAAAACCAGATTCTTTTTAATCTATGCTTATAAAAAGTTCTCTTTTCCTCTGATCATTGTAATATTTTTCTTTTGATCTATTTTTTGGCTGTAGATATCTGAGCTGTGTGTAGTATCTGAGGTGAGGGTATTTGTTTCTTGTACAAAGACAATAACAGTTCTCTCTTCTGAAAATGTTCAGAGATTGCTTTCGTTTGCCTTTACTTTTCACTGCTGCCTTGAATTAATGGATTGTGTTCACTTTTTTAGAAACTCATTCAGGTTCTCTCTTTTTTGCTGCCCATTGATACTCCAGCTGATTCTAGAAATGCTTATGTGCTCATTCTTGCTGTACATATTTCCCTTCCTCCTAGTTTTCTTTGATTCTCCCATTCTCATGGTTAGATCTATTCTTCTATGAAGTGTCTCAGTGTTGTGCTGACTGCCTTCCACCATAGGTCCCCAAATTGCTGTCAGTTTACTCCAGTCTATGCCAAATCAATTGCAAAATAAGTGTCACAGGGCATTCCCTAAGCAACTCTGCTGGCAAATGTCCCCAGCCTTCCATTGCTTCTTACTATTTTGCTGCTACTTACTCCAGTCCTCCCCTGAGTTAGCTTTTTGCAGAACATCCCTGTACTGAGGCTTGCTTTCTGCAGTTCAGCAGTTTCCCATCTGGCACCATACCAGTTGCTTTGCTGAAGTTCAAGTAGACGAAACGTGTCTTCTGTCTTGAAGATGTCATCTCATGAATGACAACTGTGCATAAGATCAGGTGTACCTGATTGTGTAAGCCATGGAAACATGTTACTGTGTTTTGTTTGTATTTACCTTCAGGTATTTATCTACTTTCCCTGAAATTTTCCCTAAAAGTCTCTGTGCCATTGAAGTCATGCAGATGTAGTACTTATTCTACAGACCTGTAGTTACAAAGTACCACTGACATGTAGGTACTGGTTTTACTCTTGCACAGTCCCATGGCACAGCACCTGGCTTGCTGGACCAAGCCCCCATGGAATAGGGAATGGCATTTACTTGTTCCTCCAGGTCTGAGTGGATTACATTTCTTGCCAGTGACCGTTGCAGGATTTTGAGGACACAGAACTGGCATCTGGTTTCCAGAAGTCAGGACAGTGCCTCTCACGTCCTCACTGAAATTGGTGGGGGAGGAAACTTTGTTTAGGCTTTGGGATATATTGATTTCTCTGGTTTTCTTCACATTCTCTAATGCCATAGCAGCTCTGCTTTTAAACTTTCAACTTATATAAAAAGGCCTGATTTATTTCCACTGAGTTCTGTCTCATCTGATCTGTGTTGTCACTTTACCCTTAGCTGTTTGACTTCTAAGGAATACAATTTTCTGTTGACCAGTCCTTCTTTCCATCCCTTGTAGGCATTTTCCTGAGTTTCTTATATGTGTTTTGAAGTGGTTATTTGTTTGGTTGTGTGGATCCATCTACACAGGCAATATTGTCTTTGTTAACATCAAATTTGTTAATATCAGAATTGTTAATAGCAAAAATGTTAATATCAAAATTAACATTTCATTTTGATGGTGTGTTTTGTATCTGGGTACCCTTGTGTTTAGGATGCCAATTTGTTAATGGAAAGCAGTCTTTCCCCCCAGTTGTTTTGTCTTGCAGCAAATTATTGTGAAAAACTACAATGGCTGTTGCATTTACTTATTAAAAGAAGGGAAATACCGAACACTTAAATGACTGTGTGATTCATCTGAATCTGATTTCTAGGTTCAGAGTGCCATTCATACTAATGTGACTTGGCTAGAGCAATAGGATGCGAGCCAAAATGCTGTTCCCTAGAGAGACGAAGGGCTCCCTTTTCTTTTGCAAGGAACAGAGTTGTTCTTCAATTTCTAGAAATAATTGCTGCAACCTTACCTCATGGGAATTGCAATGCTGCTCAAAGGATATTTAATTCAGTTCCTGCTGTACAGCAGTTGGACTGTAAATCGCATTTTTACCAGTGAAGCATGCTCTGAGGTTCAACACAAGCAAGTGTAGAGTCTTGCACCTGGGAAGGAATAACTGCTGGAATCAGTACAGGCTGGGGCATGACCTGCTGGAGAAGAGCTCTGTGGAGAAGGACCTGGGGGTCCTGGTTGATGACAGGTTGGCCATGAGCCAGCAGTGTGCCCTGGGGGCTGAGAGAGCGAATGGGATCCTGGGGGGGGCATCAGGATGAGTGTGTCCAGCAGGTCGAAGGAGGTGATCCTCCCCCTCTGCTCTGCCCTGGTCAAGCCCCACCTGGAGTGTTGTGTCCAGTTCTGGGCTCCCTGGGATAACAAAGACAGGGATCTCCTGGAGAGAGTCCAGAGGAGGCTACAAAGATGATTAAGGGCCTGGAGCATCTCCCCAGTGAAGAAAGGCTGAGTGAGCTGGGGCTGTTCAGCCTGGAGAAAAGTAGACTAAGGGGGGACCTAATTAATGTCTATAAATCTCTCAAGTGTGGGATGCAGGGGGAAATGGCCAGCCCCTTTTCAGTGGTCTGTGGGGACAGGACAAGGGGCAATGGCTGCAAGTTAGAGTACAGGCAGTTCCACACCAACATGGGGAAGAACTTTTACCCAGTGAGGGTGAGGGAGCCCTGGGACAGGCTGCCCAGGGGGTGTGGAGTCTCCTTCTCTGGAGAGATTCCAGCCCCCTCTGGCCGCCGCCCTGTGCAATATGAGCTGGGGAGCTGCTTTGGCAGGGGGGTTGGACCCCATGATCTCTCGAGGTGCCTTCCAACCCCTGTGATTCTGTGACTAAAAGATACCTGTGAACAGTACTGTTACTTTGTTGGGTAATTTTTTTTTTATCTGAGGAGAACTGACGTTGTTTCATAACATTACTTCTTAAAACAATTCCAGCTTAGCCACAGAGAAGCTGTGGAGATGTCTTCCATATTTTGAATCCTTGCAGCAAAATCTGTATTGTGAAATATTTATCGGTCAGTTAAAATGCATTTATATTTTAAGGTGAAAAAAGCCCCGATTCCTAAACAAATTCGGAACAAATTTTGCAAAGTAATGGCACTGACACATAGTCTACTTTGTTCCAGGTTTTCTCTTTGTGGCAAAACCAGACAAACTCAGGATTATCTTTAAGGGTTGTCCATGAAGAATTCCTGTCTGTGGAACAAAAGAGACTGTAAGTTCGTGACACTTAACTCCAGTGCAATGATATGTTAACTGTATGCTGCAATCAAAAAGATGCTGTCATTCATTGAAGCTTTTGATAATGATTCAGAAGGGAATTGCTGCATTCTTAGTGCAACACTGGCTTTATTTTTTGTACTAGTTACTATCTAGGACTAACCTCTAGGTTTGTCCTTTAATTAACCACTTACTTAATTTGCTTGTTTTAGACATTGCAGTGTTCAGAAGCTGTTTGACGCCTTGTCTTTTCCTTCCGGGGAAAGATGCAGGGAGCTGAAAATATCTGCTGCCCTTCCAGAATTAGAGAGGTGAGAAACCCTTTCTGTTTTCAAGGGATCAGTTTTGTCAGGAGTAATACAAGAATATTTTGGCATATGTGATACTTGTCTAAAAATTGCTTATTCAGTAACTGTGTCTTCACACTAGATATTTTTATTCTGTGATTATTTCCTCTCTAGGAAGCCTCTGTTTGACATTTTAATAATCTTAGTAACTTCCCAACTATTTATATGAATGAAATTTTTTTGCCTTGATTGTAAGAAAAGAAAACTTTTCTTTTGAAAGGTTTGTGCAACACTTTACAGTCAGCAGCGTCAGTCACGAGCCAGTAATGAGGGCACATCTTCCTATTTTATTGCAACAGTCAGAAATCATTCCTGACAGCAAAGCAGAACGTGCTAAGGTAAGGAAGCAACCCACAATAGCTCCTACCCCCAGTGTAGAACATTTAGCAAATACTCAGTCATTAGTTCTTCTGCAATGTACCAAGTACAGATGTACGTTTAGCGATGTGCTCTGCATCCTCCAGTACCACCAGTTCACACTGCACTTGCTTCAGTCTGTTTCTTAGAATAAATTGCTCTGCCCTGCTTTCCTGATTGCATTCCTTTTTTTTCCCTCCATTTAAACAATCTTTTGGAAGCACTAATGGCCCTTCAGCATGATAGAAGAGAGGCAGAAAATGAGGCGTAGATCTTGAAGTGAACAGTTTTCTCTAATGTCCAGAGAGAGTTAGCCCTAAAGCAGTAGCTTGTTTTTATGAATTGCTGAATAATTTAACTGAATTGTTCTCTGGAACATAAAAGTCCTTTAAATAGCGTAGAGGTAGCACATGATATTTAACATTTGCTGATATTATTTGTAGAACACTCAGTTCTCTATAGGGGCAATAACAACTGTCAAACTTAAGGAGTGCTTTAAATAGCATTTTCAGAGAAAATACTTCCTTGTAACTTTCCAGCATTTGAATTGTCTTGTAAGCAAGAAAGTCAGAGCAGCAGGAATATAGTCTTCCTCTTTGAGTATTGCAATATGGTAGCAGACTTACTTCCTTGGATCTAATTCAGAGACCATACTGACACTCAAATTAAGTATTAATTAATAAACCTTTATGAATGTTTTTTAATCTGTTTTTAAGGTTAGTTTAACTGTCTCTGTGTATATTAAAAAAAATAATCTTTTTGTAATGTTCAGACCCAATTCTATAAAACTTGTACCTCTGTTTTTTCTGAGTTACTTCTCAATTTCTGTTATCTTATGATATGCATAAGGATGATATGCACTGTGATGACTGGCTACCAGTGTGATATAATTTCTTATTCAGCACAGAGATTTTTTTAGTCATGTTTCCTCCAGACCTCACTTGCTTTATTCTGTTGTAGACTCCAGTATATAGAGTAGAATAAATAAATAAATATTTAAAAAATCTATATAAAATGCACAGTCTTTGGAGATATGCTTTGAGTGATATGCTTTGGTCTCCATCAGCAGAGGGGTGGCAGCAGGGACAGGGAGGTGATTGTCCCTCTCTGCTCTGCCCACGGGAGGCCCCAGCTGGAGTCCTGTGTCCAGATCTGGGGCCCCCAATACAAGAAAGATATGGGACTGTTGGAGGGGGGTCAGAGGAGCCACGAGGAAGATCAGAGGGCTGGAGCAGCTGCCCTACAAAGAGAGCCTGAGGGAGCTGGGGTTGTTCAGCCTGGAGAAGAGAAGGCTGCGGGGGGACCTCATTACAGCCTGCCAGTCCCTGAAGGGAGCAGAGAAACAGGAGGGGATTCAACTTTTTGAAAGGGCAGATAATGGCAGGACAAGGGAGAATGGATTAAAACTAAAGGAAGGAAGGTTTAGATTAGATGTTAGGGGGAAGTTTTTTCCAGAGAGAGTGGTGAGGTGCTGGAACAGGCTGCCCAGAGAGGGGGTGGATGCCCCGTCCCTGGAGGTGTTCAAGGGCAGGTTGGATGGGGCCCTGGGCAACCTTGTGTAGCTCCAGGCCTGAGGTTGGTGGCCCTGCCTGTGGCAGGGGGGTTGGAGCTCTGTGATCCTTGGGGTCCCTTCCAACCCAGACCCTTCTATGATTCTATGACTGCTTTTCAGTGTTTCTTTGCTGTGATCCCTATCTAAATACTACAAGAAATGCACATAATGAAAAGGAGGTGCTTTATGCAGAACAGCTGCTGGTATGTTAGAGCTGTGACTGTGCAGCCTCTTACCAGCCTTAGTCAAAATGCAGCTTTGTGGGAATAAATTTTGTATATGGCGTGCTTGCTTCAGTATCAGAAACCTAGAATTGCTCTTTGACAAGACTGATGTACACCATGGCTTTTTGAACCTTTTTGCTCAAGATACTGCTCTCTGAATGTGAATGGACTCTGTTTATCACAGGAAGCTTATTTGCTGTCACTTGCAGCGTGTTATCTGATGATTGCATTAATACTTACACTGCAAAATAGACTTTTAGTGGAAAGGTTTTGATAAAACTCTTTGCTGTATTTGTTAATTATCCTTTTGCTGTATTTAAGGCATGAAAACCAAGACAAAAGGTGTCTTTCTAAAATGATGCATGTCTGAGTAACTGTGTAAATGCAATTACAATTACACACTATCTTGCTGTTTCTGTGGTTAGTGTCACTTAAAAACTTCAGTCTCAATGCAAAATTGTCAAGACAGAAGCCTTATGTGTGTGCAACTGTTGTAGCTCATTTCCAGTATTCGAATTGCCCCCCTTCTTATTCTGTTCCCTGTGTTTCAGGTGATTATCACCATCATAACTGGTCTGCCAGGATGTCGCTGCAGCGATCTGTGTGCTTTTCTTGTAACTTTTAACAAGGAGCATGGAAGGTTCGTACTGTTCTGGTTTTATAGTCCAAAGCAGTGGTCATACTAATCACAGAGCTACTCTGCATGAAGGAAACCATCAATATTTCACTTTTTTTTCCCCCTTTCTTTTTTTTTTCCCCTCAAATATACTGGTTTCTTGTTGTAAGAATTAATTCAGTAAATACGAGGCACCTTACCTAGCTTTACAGAGCACACTGTAGGGTAGGATATATTATTTTAGTGCTACTAGTTCAGGTGTCTCATCTGACTCTTGTGGCGATAGATTTGCCTTTAGATTTTAGACTTCTAGGCAAGGGAAATAGCACAGGGGATTTCTTTGTTGCTGTTCCATATGAAGAGCACCACAGGTAACACTGTATCAGGGACAGGGAGGTGATTGTCCCTCTCTATTCTGCCCTCGTGAGGCCCCATCTGGAGTACTGTGTCCAGATCTGGGGCCCCCAATACAAGAAAGATGTGGAACTGTTGGAGAGGGTTCAGAGGAGCCATGAAGATGATTAGAGGGCTGGAGCAGCTGCCCTACAAAGAAAGACTGAGGGAGCTGGGCTGGTTCAGCCTGAAGAAGAGAAGGCTGCGGGGGGACCTCACTGCAGCCTTCCAGTACCTGAAGGGAACTTATAAGCAGGAAGGGATTAAACTTTTTAAAAGGGTAGATAATGGCAGGACAAGGGGGAATGGACTAAAGCTAAAGGAGGGAAGGTTTAGATTAGATATTAGGGGGAAGTTTTTTACAGAAAGAGTGGTGAGGTGCTGGAACAGGCTGCCCAGAGAAGTAGTGGATGCCCCGTCCCTGGGGGTGTTCAAGGCCAGGTTGGATGGGGCCCTGGGCAACCTTGTGTAGATCCAGACCTGGAGGTTGGTGGCCCTGCCTGTGGCAGGGGGGTTGGAGCTCTATGATCCATGGGGTCCCTTCCAACCCAGACCATTCTATGATTCTATGATTCTATGATCTATGATGTGTCTGGAGCTATCACTGATGCTGTAATTAAGAGTAATCTCAGAAGGGTTAAATGAACCCTGACTTAAGCAAGTGTGGAAGTGGAGACAACTTGAAGGAAACAGGTGTTTGAGTTGTGGTAGGGAACCTAAAATGTTTTTTGCTTGGAGAAAAGACTATACCAACAGTACTTGCTGCAGTACTGTTTTAAATCTGATCTGGTTTCTATTCTACAATAGCAGGAGATACATTCAGGACATCTGTTGTATGGCAGTAAGCTAAATCTACCAGAATACTTTGCTATTCTCTGTCTTGGTATAGGTAGTGAAAAATACTTAAAAAAAAGAAAAAGTTCTTATCCATTTAAATCTTATACCCAAGCACCTTAGCATTTAATCTCAGTAAATGTTTTGGACTGGTTTTTTGTGTGTTACTATTAACTCAGTGTCTTGATATTAGCAAGTTGATTCAAAACACTTTTGTGATTCTGTTTTTAGGGCAAACATGTAAGGTGGCTTTTGAATGTTCTGTAAGAATATGTTTTATCATGTTTTCTTGCAAATGTCATTTTTTATTTTTGCAGTGGAATATTTTCATGCCCAGAGTAATCTGGATTGGATTCATCTAAGCTTTGTTAACTGCATCACTAACAGATACCAGAATCTCTTGTATGATGTGCAGCTTTGAAGAAGCTGCTGTGCAGTGTTTTATTAAAAAGCAACAACAAAAAACCCCACGAACCCTTTTTGTTAGTAATGTAAATAATGTGCTTATACTGGACATGAGAGAAAGCCAACTAAATTCTTCATGAGAAATGGGGAATCTTGGGTCTTGTCAACTTTATTTTTGGTCTGTTGGTTCAAAATAAAACGAAAACACAACTATTTTGTCACAGAACATGAACTTCTTTCCTTTTTTATTGTTGTTTAGGTGGATAGTTTATCGACAAACTATGGATAGTCCTGAATGTTTCAGTGCAACCCACTTCCAGCGTTACCTCTCCAGTGTCCTGGAGGCTCAGCAAAAACACAACATCCGTCAGGCCGCTTACGCTAAAAAGAACATGCGCCTCTTGGTGGTCTTGCAAGGGTAAATGTTGGAAACTCAACTGTTGCATAGAAGGGATTTCTATTCCCTTCCTATTTCCAAGACATTTTCAAACTTTGCCTTCACTCTGAGGCAGTCAGGTTTCTGTGCTGAAGCATGGTATTCTGTCAATTCTGTTTCATCTGTGTACTAAACTCAGCTTTTCTGCAGCCTGCTAATTTCATTGCTTGTTACTCCATTGGAAAAAAGGTGCCTGTAGTTTCCCTTCAATCATATGGAAGGAAGGATAGCACATGATTCTTTTTCCCTGTTTTGGAGAAGGACTGTGGTTTTTGGCTTCTCTAAAGTTTTCTTCTCCTTTCCAGCTGCATCTTAGACCGTTGTTAAATAGCACATCACTTATTGGTGCGGCTGGGTACAGTTTGCCTTTGGGTTTTGGGGTTTTTTACTCCCTGGAGGTTCCTGAATAGAGGGAGGTATCTGCCCTTCAAAGGCTGGTGGGACATCTTCATGCTGGTTGTCTGTCTCTAAAGACTGCTAGAGTACTGGTTGTCTCTTTAAAGCCATAGATGTAGATGAGGGCAGTAGGGCAGAAGCAGCTTGAAATTGTGTTGTGAGTTGTACTCCAGAGCTGCAGGTGAATATTACTGGATTTTCTTGATATTTGGAGGGAGTATTGCATGTTTTAGTCACTGTTAGAACAGAAATTAATTATTGCTACTTTTTTCCCAACAGATCTGTATTTTGCTGATTAAATAAAACCCAAACAAAAAAGCCAAACCAAACAAAAAACCCCAGACAAACTGCCCCCCATGGAATAAATGCACAACTCTTTACAGAAAAGCATGTTTGCTGAGCTTTCTCCCTACCTTTCATGTATAATTTTCTTTGAAGGTTTACTAAAATGTTGAAATTGGTTTGACAAAAAATGGGGGTGGAGCTCCTACCTGTTTCTATCAGAGGAAGATCTGTTATCTTTAAGGTATTATACAGCTTTACCTTTTGGTAAATTTTAATTTGAGTTGCTTCAGAATTTAAATCAATTTTAGGAAGAGCGATATGGTGTGACATAAAGACTGTAATTATATCTCTCAAGAGCTTTACAGTGCCTTAAACTTTTGAAAGATCACTGAGTGCTGGAGAGTCTTTAATAAATAAATTAATAGTTTCCACAATGAAATGGTCTATTCAGTTTGCAATTTTTTCCCCTCCAAATAGAAACTTAAAAGCCTAAGCCACTGTGGCTCTTACTGAATTTTTAAAGGAGAGCACAAATGTGCTCCAGTAAGCATAAGAACCATGCTTTGCTTTTTTGCAAGTGTTTAGCATCTTTGAGTGCACAAATTAATGCTGCTGCTTTGCAGTTCTGGTAGTCCTTGCTTTGGCAGACTGCAAAAAATGTGACACAAGCTTTTAAAGTTGCAGTTGATAAAAGGTAAGGAGTAAGCGAGGCAATATTTCACTGAAGTTGCTATCCAATTAAATATTTATGCAATTTCTCTGCATCACTTCTCATATGTTACATTCTGGTAACTACTTAAGCCAAGTAATAGAGGGGCCTGCCAGAGGCAATGCAATTCTGTACCTGTTGGTCACCAATGCAAGTGAGCTAATAGGTGCTGTCAACACTGGAGGCAGCCTGGGCTGCAGTGATCATGCACTGGTGAAGTTTTCAGTCCTGAGGGATGTGTGTCAGGCTAAAAGTCAGGATCCTGAATTTTAGGAGAGCAAACTTCCAGCTGTTTAGTCAATATGAGCCCCAGAAAACCACCCTCAGAGACAAGGGAGAAGAACAGAGCTGTCAGAGCTTTAAGGACACTTCCATACAGTGCTAGAGCTCTTGATCTCCACATGTAAGAGACTGGGCAAGGAAGGCAAGAGACTGGCATGGTTGAGTTGAGACCAGCTTGTCAAACTAGAGGGTGAAGAGAGGCACAGGCAGTGGGAGCAGGGACAGATATCCTGGAGAGACCATAGGGACGCTGCGTGGTTGTGTAGGAATGGGTCAGGAAGGACAGGGTCCTGATGGAGCTGAGCTTGGTGAGGGACAGGAGGACTAGTAAAAAGGGCTTCTACAGGTATGTCAGCCAGAAAAGGAAGGTCAAAGGAAGTGTAACCCCCTGATGTGCAAGACTGGCAAACTGGTAACAACAGTGAGGAGAAGGCTGAGTGTTTAGGAGGATCTGGTGTGACAAAACAAGGGCCAATGGTTTTAAATTAAAAGGGGAGATTCAGGCTAGACATAAGGAAGAAAATGTTTATGCTGAGGGTGGCGAAACCGTGACACAGGTTGCCAAGAGAGGTGGTAGATGCCCCGTCCCTGGAAACATGCAAGGTCAGGTTGGATGGGCTTCAGAACAACCGTGACGTCCCTACTCACTTCAGGGGGCTGGACTAGATGATCCTTCAGTGGTCCTTTCCAACCTATATTATTCCATGANTTTGCCTTTGGGTTTTGGGGTTTTTTACTCCCTGGAGGTTCCTGAATAGAGGGAGGTATCTGCCCTTCAAAGGCTGGTGGGACATCTTCATGCTGGTTGTCTGTCTCTAAAGACTGCTAGAGTACTGGTTGTCTCTTTAAAGCCATAGATGTAGATGAGGGCAGTAGGGCAGAAGCAGCTTGAAATTGTGTTGTGAGTTGTACTCCAGAGCTGCAGGTGAATATTACTGGATTTTCTTGATATTTGGAGGGAGTATTGCATGTTTTAGTCACTGTTAGAACAGAAATTAATTATTGCTACTTTTTTCCCAACAGATCTGTATTTTGCTGATTAAATAAAACCCAAACAAAAAAGCCAAACCAAACAAAAAACCCCAGACAAACTGCCCCCCATGGAATAAATGCACAACTCTTTACAGAAAAGCATGTTTGCTGAGCTTTCTCCCTACCTTTCATGTATAATTTTCTTTGAAGGTTTACTAAAATGTTGAAATTGGTTTGACAAAAAATGGGGGTGGAGCTCCTACCTGTTTCTATCAGAGGAAGATCTGTTATCTTTAAGGTATTATACAGCTTTACCTTTTGGTAAATTTTAATTTGAGTTGCTTCAGAATTTAAATCAATTTTAGGAAGAGCGATATGGTGTGACATAAAGACTGTAATTATATCTCTCAAGAGCTTTACAGTGCCTTAAACTTTTGAAAGATCACTGAGTGCTGGAGAGTCTTTAATAAATAAATTAATAGTTTCCACAATGAAATGGTCTATTCAGTTTGCAATTTTTTCCCCTCCAAATAGAAACTTAAAAGCCTAAGCCACTGTGGCTCTTACTGAATTTTTAAAGGAGAGCACAAATGTGCTCCAGTAAGCATAAGAACCATGCTTTGCTTTTTTGCAAGTGTTTAGCATCTTTGAGTGCACAAATTAATGCTGCTGCTTTGCAGTTCTGGTAGTCCTTGCTTTGGCAGACTGCAAAAAATGTGACACAAGCTTTTAAAGTTGCAGTTGATAAAAGGTAAGGAGTAAGCGAGGCAATATTTCACTGAAGTTGCTATCCAATTAAATATTTATGCAATTTCTCTGCATCACTTCTCATATGTTACATTCTGGTAACTACTTAAGCCAAGTAATAGAGGGGCCTGCCAGAGGCAATGCAATTCTGTACCTGTTGGTCACCAATGCAAGTGAGCTAATAGGTGCTGTCAACACTGGAGGCAGCCTGGGCTGCAGTGATCATGCACTGGTGAAGTTTTCAGTCCTGAGGGATGTGTGTCAGGCTAAAAGTCAGGATCCTGAATTTTAGGAGAGCAAACTTCCAGCTGTTTAGTCAATATGAGCCCCAGAAAACCACCCTCAGAGACAAGGGAGAAGAACAGAGCTGTCAGAGCTTTAAGGACACTTCCATACAGTGCTAGAGCTCTTGATCTCCACATGTAAGAGACTGGGCAAGGAAGGCAAGAGACTGGCATGGTTGAGTTGAGACCAGCTTGTCAAACTAGAGGGTGAAGAGAGGCACAGGCAGTGGGAGCAGGGACAGATATCCTGGAGAGACCATAGGGACGCTGCGTGGTTGTGTAGGAATGGGTCAGGAAGGACAGGGTCCTGATGGAGCNTTGGTGATGGACAGGAGGAATAGGAAAAAGGGCTTCTACAGGTATGTCAGCCAGAAAAGGAAGGTCAAAGGAAGTGTAACCCCCTGATGTGCAAGACTGGCAAACTGGTAACAACAGTGAGGAGAAGGCTGAGTGTTTAGGAGGATCTGTTGTGACAAAACAAGGGCCAATGGTTTTAAATTAAAAGGGGAGATTCAGGCTAGACATAAGGAAGAAAATGTTTATGCTGAGGGTGGCGAAACCGTGACACAGGTTGCCAAGAGAGGTGGTAGATGCCCCGTCCCTGGAAACATGCAAGGTCAGGTTGGATGGGCTTCAGAACAACCGTGACGTCCCTACTCACTTCAGGGGGCTGGACTAGATGATCCTTCAGTGGTCCTTTCCAACCTATATTATTCCATGATTCTGTGATTATGACTCTCACACTGCTAGCAGAAAGCAGGCTGTCAAAAATACGCTACTCACTTGATACAGCAGGCGATACTGAAGTAAGACCGAGTAACATATTTCGGATAAATGCCAGTTTTCTTGTGGAATAAAGGTGAAGGCTGAGCCATCTGTTTGACATTTCCATCTCAAGTTAGCATTTGAGAACAAGTGTCATCTGCAGCATGTTTGCCCACTCTGTTTCTGAGTCATTAGCAGGTAACATAAACTAGCCTGAGGGAAGTCCTACCCTAACCTGGCTGGAATGGTTTTGGTTCGCAGGCTACCTAGTGTTCATCTTTTTCACCAAGGGCTTAGCATTCTTGTCATTACAGTTCATTCTGATAGTGATAAAAAGCATATTTTTTTCCATGTTTTAGTCAGATTTTTATTGTTATTTCATAAAGTTAAGTAGGGGTGGTATAAAATAGTCATGTGCAAACTGATCCTCTGGTAGCAGCACCAGCTTTCAGGAGTAGCTGATTATAGGTTTTCCATTCTTCCTGAGTAGTTGAGTGTTGATATAGATGGCTCTAAAGTAGCTGGGGTTCTCTAAATAATCCATGAACTGGTTAACTGACAGTACAATTTTGAGAGAAGATAATTAACTGGCTGAGAAATAAATACCTGAACTAAAAACTCCGGTTCACTTAAACTTTGCTACCATAGAGAAGTATAACACAGCAGGGGTTGCAGTACTGATAAAAATGGACACATTAATTATAGAAGCATGCTTAAATTAGAATGCTGATAAGTGAGAGGTGTTGCTTTTTCATTTCTTCCTTTACTTGAATCATAATTAGAGATGCCTGTGCTTGGCAGTAGGCGTAACGTGCTTGTATTACATGATGCTTTCTGTGCTTCCTGAAAACAGGGCCTTACGGCTGTTCAGTGCAAAGTTTATACTGCTTTTCTCTCTAGTTAATAATTCATTTCTAAAGTTACTTGCAGTCAGCTTAATTTATCAGGATTTCCCAAGTTTCAAATTGCTTTATAACTATTTTGGTAGGCTTTTCTAGAAATCTAACTTTCTTGCAAGCCATTGATTTCTTACTAGATTTTCAAATATGTCATTCTGTTTCTCTGAAACCCCATTTTGTTTTGTTTTCTTACAGATATACTGATGTTATTGATGTTGTACAGGCTCTGCAAACTCATCCTGACCCAGATGTGAAATCGTCTTTCATCATTGGCGCAGTTAATACCTGTGTCGAACCACTGAGTTGCTATATGGAACACAGGTATACTCTAAGATATTTCTACTAGCTTGAAAATAGATATGTAAGTTTATACAGTTGCTTTTATAATAGAGATAGATGATGGTTCAATGCCTTTGAACTGTCTTAAATGTCATAACTTTTAGGGAATCCATCTTGGAAGAACTTTGGTTTATAACAATGACACTTGGTTTCCACTAGGTATATAATGATATATAATATTATGAAAGCTTAGCTTGTGAAAGAATAAACAAAGATTGTCATTGTCCTGCTGCTTAAATACGTATACTCTCTTTTAAGGGACTTTGTAAAATCTGGACAGTCAACTGTCCTGTCATTTGTGCTTTTTAAATCATTCTTTTTCTTAAAATCTTCTTGTGAGTGTGACTAAAAGTGGAGACATGCATCTCGGTTTGGGTTATTGATTGTGTCACTATTTTTGGATATTAAACAAGGACTTTATAGATTTAAAATACAGATCTTAGGGAAGCAGTCCCAAGTTTTGTTGAAAGAGAATGAAAAAGCACAGAAGCAAAAGCATTGCAAGTATTAAAATCTGATATCCTGGGTTACTGCAGAGGTAGGGTGGGGAGGAAATTGTAGCAAAGCCAAGTCACTGACATTTTTAGCTAGCGTGATTTCAGGGTTATTTTATGCTATAAGTATGTACTCCACACTTCCACAAACATGGAACTAATTTCATAGACTTATCTGTAAAATTGTAGTACTTAAATTTTGCAATTATGCCTTGCAGCTGGTTTGATAAAAGTAAGGTAAAGCAGTTCTTAGTATGGCTGCTGTTTGTGATAAAGCTCTGTGCATCAGTTTAGAGGTGAGCTGCCCAATTGTTTTATAAAAGCTCATTCTTTAAACTTCCTAGCTGTTTTTGAAAACACTAACCAATATGCTTCTTGTGCTTTGTGCTAGTCAATAAATAGACATTACCTTACTGCTTCTTTTTGCCTCCGTGACTAAGATTGTAAATAAGTAATAAAGACTACATAAAATATTGGTGAACTGATGCTGGAGTGCTATTTCAACTTGTTTTTCTTGTAATTGTGGAAAGAACAAGTTCCATTCCTGGGTATGTTGTGGCTTTTTTAGACTTGCTAATGTGTTACTGGTCATAGTACTGAGTAGTATTTATAGCAGCAGTAGCCTGCAGTCCTTTGACTAGCATTGTTTGTCTCCTGAAGTGCAGTAGCAATTGAAGGAAGAGGCTTAGCCTGTGCTGTAGACTATTTGTGTCTTGCTTTGAAGTTTCTTCTGATTAGCACTTACAAGTAGCCACGTAGTGCCAGTGACAGATCTTTCATTGGGAAGCTCTGGCAATGTCACTGTGCGAATCAAGAAGAGTGATTTTGAATGTCTGACTTGAAACTTTTGCAGCTGAGAAAATCAAAACTCTTCTCTGCCTTAGAAAGTTCATGACTCTAGAAATCCAGGTCTTTCATGAGCCTAGGGGGAAGCTTCTCCTGGTGTTGAATAGTAAGACACAGCAGGGGAGAGGTAGTTGAGGTATAAAGTACTGCCTTTCCTCTGTCACTTGTCTGACTCAAAACCAGAAATCACTACAATATGTGCAGAAGGTATTATGTACATACAGTCTTTCCATGAGGAGTTCCTACCGTGTTTGGAAGGCACAATTTCTTTGGGCAAGCTTAAAATTCATACTGATTAAATAGGAATTAAAGTGATATTGAAGCCTTTCTGATTTTCTAAAATACAGCCTAGATTGCATGGTGGGAATTCACTCTTTGATCTTAGAGTTAAAACCAACTACAAAATTACTGGGGAAGCACTTCTGGAAGACATAATATATAGGGATCTTCCAGTTACATGGATTGAAGAAAGGAAGCTCAAAAATGGGATAGATAGCAATGCTCTACCTGTCAGCATCCAAATGAATGTAAATGCTTTACTTAAATAGTAATGTCCAGTCTTGATATAAAACCTTCTGGTTTTTTTAGGCTGCTTTTTCCCAAGTTCCTGGACCAGTGTTCACAAGGTACGTGTCACTTTTCTTCATTTTGAGCTATACAGAACAAATAGCTGAGCCATATGGCCACTGTGAATGCATGTAGTCAGAGGGTCACAATAAACTCTTGGAGGTAAGAACAACAGTCAATCTCTCTTGGCCCACATTATTTAAACACCACAGGCGCCTGGAGGAGATGTAAGGATATGGAGCATGATGTATTCTGCTTGTCCTCATCTGGAGGATGGATTCTTTTAAGACTATAATTGTTTCCCTTGAACTGTTGTAATTCACGCTATGAATGGGTTGGATTTGAGTTCCATTCTCTTTTGGAGAGGTATGAGGAAGTAGAGCTCTCTTTTCTGTTATTTTAGAAAAGGAAATAAAGAGCTGGTTACCTTGTTTCCCACATCTTCCTCTTAATGCTGTGTGGAGGATCCTTGCAAGCTTCACTTGGCGTTGCAGCAGACAAAAGAGCTCACTTGCAAAATAATTGTGTACCTGTGTATTGAGTTTTATATCCTGACTTTGAAAAATATTGTCCTCCATATCAGGCTTGAAATGTAGAGCAGCTGCTGGTATCAATAACTGCTCAGAAGTTAATAATACAAAGGTGCCTTTTTGTTTTATGACAGAATAAAAATAAAAGTAGTCAAAGCTATCTTTTTCTTCTCTTCTTTTTTTTTAATTTTAAAATGCCCTTGTACAGACCTGGTGGGGTGAGAATTTGTCATTGTTCAAGGAGGAACTAGAAAATACTTTGATGAAGCACAGTTAATTTTCCTATGGTCCAAACACTGAAAGAAAGAAAAATATAGAGGTTAGAAGATTTGGCAGGGAGTTATTTCTGCATGTTGCAAGGTGTTTGTAATACAGTTTTCAGGTACCTCTAGGCTATCTAATGTCACAGTTTGTTCCTGTAAAGCAGATTGTTTCGCATCAACAGGAGTAATTTGGGTGTAGAAAGTTTTAGGAGGAAAAGTAAGCTTTGAACTGAGATGTGGTACATACAGTGTTAAACTTTCTGGACAAATGGAGAATTATAATAGAGAATTTCCTTCTGCATAATTGAAAAATTGTTTCTGGTGCAATAATAGCAATATTTAATGAGACATTCACTTTCAGAGATACTTGTCCTACTTTCTTATGTGTCTTGCACCCAAATGTTATTGTTTGTGTTACTGTAGCATCAGCAGGCCAAGACAGTGTTGTGCTGGGCACTGTACAAGTCTGAAAACAGAAACTTGGAGTGCAGGTGTATGACCAGACAAGTAATGGGTATAGGCAATAGGAATTCATTAGACTATTGGGTGGTTACCACATAACTTGCAAATTTTGGGAGTGAGCAGGGTTACCCTTAGGCTGCTGCTTTCCAGGCCCTTTCTGTTGTGTGGCTTTTTCTGTAATCACAGAATCACTTAGGTTGGAAAAGACCTTTAGGATTGTCAAGTCCAACTGTTGATCCTCTTGTTTTACCGCATGTTACTTGGGAGAAGGTGCCACCTCCCACCTGGCTACAACCTCCTTCCAAGTAGTTGCAGAGAGTGATCAGGTCTCCTCTCAGCTTCCTCTTCTTCAGGCTAAAACACCCCAGTTCCTTCAGCCACTCCCCATCAGACTTGTGCTCCAGACCCTTCACCATTTCATTGCCCATCTCTGGATCCACTCCAGCCCCTCAATGTCCTTCTTGTAGTGAGGAGCTCAAACCTGAACACGGCACTCAAGGTGCAGCCTCACCAGTGCTGAATACAGGGGGATGGTCTCTGCCCTGGTCCTGCTGGCCACACTAGCTGATACAAGCCAGGGTGCTTGGCCATCTGGGCACGCTGCTCTCTCATGTCCAGCCAGCTCTCATGCAACATCCCCAGGTTCTTTTCTACCAGGCAGCTCTGCAGCCACCTCTGCCCCAAGCCTGTGGCTTTACCTGGGTGGTTGTGACCCAAGTGCAGGACCCAGCATTTGGCACTGTTAAACTTCATACAGTTGGCCTTGTCCCATGGATCCAGCCTGCCCAGATCCCTCTGTAGAGCCTTCCTACCCTCAAGCATATCAACACTTTGTGTCAGCTGCAAACTTACTGAGGGTGCACTCACTTCCCTTGTCTAGATCATCGATAAAGACATTAAAAGAAATGAAAGGAAACCTGTGTATATTATCAGTGTGATGTAATTTCACACGTGACAAGGCACTGCTTGGAAAGCCTCATAACTAGCAGAATCAGGAAGAACTGATAAAGCCTTGAACAGTGTGACCAATGGTCATGGTTTTGGTTTGTGCTCATTTAAACTTTTAAAAAACAAATCTTGCCACCATGTGCATGCTGTGATTTCCTTTTGTCTCACTCCTTTCAAGCATGTCTCTCTCTTTGTTTTAGTACTTGCACAGAAGCTGTAAGATGATGCCTTACTAGTCTAAGGGTACACTGGCATCTTTTGTGTTGTGTGCAAGGTGTTTTACAGGTTAAGATGTCACCATTGTTAAATATGTCCATTGTACATTTGGGAGCAAAGAGGATCTGTTATTTTTGTAAAGCATATGTATTTTTAATCTGTCCTTCCTGTTCCATTACTGCTTCTATTGAACATGCTGTTCCCCAGGCTTCAAAGATAGTATTTTTTTCTCTAGATGAGTGTATAAATAAGGAATTAAAACAAAATTGGGTGGTCTTCAAAATGCAGTAGGAACAGAAATGGCAGTGACAATTCAAATCAAAAAGGTCATAATTATTAGTTACTAAAGTTGTGTAGGCATCTTCCAATTCTCAGAAAGCAATTTTCCTTCTGGATGGCACTACCTGTGAGCTATTACACTGCTAACATAGGGCCAATTTTTGTGGTACACTGGCACCTATGAGATTTATGCATAGGTGTCTGCAGAGCCAAAGCTTGCAGGCTCCCCAGGCTCTGAGCAGTCTTCTGTTACTCCCAAGGTTGTGTGGGAGTTTGCCAGCAAGAATGACAGCTCGTTGCCTAAAAGCTGTTCCCCATAGACAAGCACAAATGAAGCGGGGTGTGATGGAGAAGGAGTATGGCTGAGGAGTGTGAGACAAGATGCATAGGGTTCTGGTTTGATGGATATTTTCTTCTTTGAATCTCTTTCTTCTTCACTTTAAGCTTTGCCAACTTAGTTCTTGACAATTACCTTTTCTCTCCATAGCATAGTGTTTCAAACTGCAATGTATGCTTCGTAGCACTTGTCATACAGCCTTTTTTATCATGCTGTGCCAACTTTACAGAAAGTATTACTGGTTTTAATTAAACTTGACTTTTAAGTTCATATCAAGTTTGGGAATATTAAGGGAAAAAAAAACCCACTCACAATGTGGTGGTTATTGATTAGCTTATTCATACTTCTCATCCTAATTGCATGATCTACATAATAATTTCAAGCATGCACATAACTTTAATTTCTAAGTGTGCTTGCTGTTCCCCCCCCCCCACAGTCACCCTCAAGAGCAACTGTGTATTGGGGAGAACTGAAATTAGAGTGGAAATTTCTGTGGGGGATTAAAAAGAGATAAATACTAATGATGGAGATTTGCTTGGGCTGTTATTAAAATTCTGACTTGAAAGGGTCAGTGATGGTGGCTGGAAGCATATGCTATAACGTAAGTGGCCCAGAAACATTTGCTATAGAAATGTCTGTGTAAAGAAGCCTCTACAAGGATTAGTCTACTTTAAAGACTTCTGTAAAGATGTGGAGTAACTGTAGGCAGCAGTTCATTGTGTGAGCTTCATCCCATATTCTGCTTTAAACAGTGATGAGTTGGGGGCAGAGGAAATCCATTCAGGTTCAGTTGTTCATGGACATTTGAGAGATTACTGCTCTATCTTACACTCTTGTTTGTAGTTACAGGAAATAGTCTGAAATGAGTGGCACCTTGAGCAAAGAAAATCTCATTCCTCACACATTCTGGACAGTGCTAACATCTGAGGGAGTCCCAAATAGCTGGAATTGCAGTCTCTTTGAGGAACTGGGCTGAAATTCATTCTGATGTAACATCATCTTGATATAATTGGAAAGTAGAGATCCTATTCAACTAATTTCAGTGTTATAAGTGCAATACATCATCTCGTGTGTTTTCCTTAATGAGACCCTTCCATTGCCCAAGGCTTTGACAGCTGTGGTGCTTGGTGTGTTATTTCTGATGGCCTTCAGAGGCATCTGCAGTAGCAGCAGTTGGTTCTCATTTAACATGAAACCTGGTGAGACAGCAGTGTTAACATGAAGGCTGTCTTATCGTCAAATCTTGGAAGGTTTTTGCTTGAAGAAGAGCAGCCGTTCTTAAGTGAAATTCGTGGCACTAGGTGTGAGGTGAAGGGATACTTCAAGTCTGCAAAAGGAATTGCTTTTCCAGTGACACAGCTGAGACTCTTTGGGAGTTGGGGATCTAGAGAACTAGTTATCCTACTCTCTCATACATTTTTTGATGCCTTGTGGGTTCAGTCTTGCTGTCAGAATTCCATTTCAGGGTCTGTCTTTAAAAACAGACAAAATAACCTCAACACCAACTCTAAGTGCTAAGTGTATAGAATACTGATTTTTAGCTGTTTTACCTATCTTTTGACACATTGAATTTGCCAAAAGGCTTCAACATTAGTATCTTTTAATAAACTAGTCCTCCTCAGATTGATTCTTGGATGAATTTATTCTTTTATCTAATGGATTCTTTTGATTAAATGAGTCCAAATTGCTTCCGTTACCCGACCTAACTGAAAGGAAAATGTCTTGACCTGGTATAGCTGTTTTGGCAAAGCAGGCCTTCCTCATTAGACGAGTCCTCTTCAGTGACTGGTGCTGTACTGGTAGGCTCATGTTTTTAATTTGAATTTTTTTTTTTTAAAGATTGTTTGCACTGAATCATAAGAACCCACAGATTTCAGCATCCTGCCTCTTTCCCCTCGAGTCATTCCAGTGACTGAAGAGGGTTATCTCTTCAGGGCGTATCGTTCCTGTGCATCCATGGGCTGTGACAGACTGGGTTTCTGAGCTGGCTGCCCTCTAAATCATAGAATCGTAGAATGGTCTGGGTTGGAAGGGACCCCAAGGATTACAGAGTCCCAACCCCCCTGCCACAGCCAGGGACACCAACCTCCAGGCCTGGAGCTACACAAGGTTGCCCAGGGCTGCATCCAACCTGGCCTTGAACACCCCCAGGGATGGGGCATCCACCCCGTCTCTGGGCAGCCTGTTCCAGCCCCTCACCAATCTCTCTGTAAAAAACTTCCTCCTAATGTCTAATTTAAACCTTCCTTCCTTTAGCTTCCATTCCCCCTTGTCCTGCCATTATCTACCCTTTTAAAAAGCTGAATCCCCTCCTGCTTATAAGCTCCCTTCAGGGACTGGCAGGCTGCAGTGAGGTCCCCCTGCAGCCTTCTCTTCTCCAGGCTGAACCAGCCCAGCTCCCTCAGCCTCTCTTCATAGGGGAAGTGCTCCAGCCCTCTAATCATCTCTGTGGCCTCCTCTGAACCCTCTCCAACAGTTCCACATCTTTCTTGTATTGTGGGCCCCAGCTCTGGACACAGGACTCCAGCTGGGGCCTCACAAGGGCAAAATCCAGCTATAAAATAAACAATTAATGGTAATTCTGTGTCTGGTTATTCCACAGTGTTCATGTTTGAGGTTAGGTAGGCTTCTGGGTTTTTGCTAGGCAGGCAAGAGATGAAAGGCTCCTTACTTGCTTGTTTTTGTTGTGTTTTGGCTTTCTTCCCCTTAGTAACATGAATGCAGTGAAATGGAAGGAAAGTAAGAGAAGAACGAGTCACTGTTGTGTATCTGACTTTTGTAAACTATCCTCTGATTTCCTTACACAGGACTAGTGAGTAATGTGGTTTTCACAAGCCATGCCACAGAGCAGAAGCATCCTCTCCTTAGGCAACTGCAGAGCCTTATCCGAGCGGCCAACCCTGCCGTTTCCTTCATCTTGGCAGAAAACGGAGTTGTGACTAGGTAACGTTCATCACTGCCCAGTGCTTGTGCATGTGTAACCTTGTGTTCTCTTCTTTTGCACTGGTAATGTACGCAAAGGGGGATGCAGATTATACTTAATTGCTTCTCATACAAAAGGCATCTTCCCTTTACATTTATGGTTATACAAATACAGGGATTAGGAAATGTATGCTTTTGTTTGCCAGGTGTGACTTACTGTACTGTTACTGTCACGCTAAGGGAACAGTACTCCTAATTTTGCTGTGGCTAGCATTCTGTTTCATGTAACATAGAGATAGTGGCCACTTTATTCAGCTTAAAATCTTCATCTTTTATCTCTTTATAGGAATGAGGATATTGAATTAATTCTCTCGGAAAGCAGTTTTTCAAATCCTCAGATGATGAGAGCTCGATATTTAATGTACCCTGGCTGGCAAGTATCTAGACTGAGAAATACTAAAACTATCTTTCTAATTAGCTTGAAGATTCAAAAGTCTCACTAACTTAATTTATATTTTTTTTCAAGACTACTCATTTGGAACAGGCAGTAGCTTTGTAAATCATTTTTTTAAAAGAGAGCTGATGAGTATTCTTAGTAGATACATGATTGGTGTCCTTTTATGGGTAAAAGGATCCTTTCTGGACACCATTTAAATCAATGGCAAGATTACTGTTGCTTTTCAGAAGAATAGAGAAGAACCCTCTGGGAGTAAGCTGGGAAGGATTGGGATGGGTGAGGTCAATAATTACTAGAGTAATTTTATTCTGACAGCTATTCAGCCTTACTGGAATGAACTTGCTATGTCAGTCTAGCTATTAGCAGCACAATTATTTATAACAACCAGCAAGCTTATTGACAGTCTTGGCAGAGGCTAAGGGCACAGTAATACATGTACCAAGCTTTCTACTTAATACTGAGGGAATATTTTTCATGGTTCAGGGCTTTTTACACATCTTGTTGCAGTTATCTGTGCTGCACCTATTTGGCAGAAAATGTAAACCTGTCAGCTGTTAGAACTCCTGGCTGACTGTGTTCTAGTTACATTTACGGTGTTGGAAGCACAATTTATTTACCATACCTTGCCAGTCCCCTACATATGTATATCTTTGTATTCGTTACTCCTCCAAATTGGATGCAAGTAAAGCTTCTAAAGTAAACTGGCACAAAGCACGGAATGTCAGGGCTGCTCGTGGATTGCATGGAGCAGAAGGAAGAGAGAGAGAAAGGAGGAAAAGAAAGTATTTTAAACTGTTGGACGACTGTTAATCTGAAGATTGTATGCAAGAATAGTATGTAGATCGTATGTAAGAAAACCAAATTGCAGTAGGAGCAGCATCAAAAGGATCCCTGAGCATTTTGCACAGCCTGATGCTGTTTAATACCACATTTTCATGGATGTCTTAGAGAAGAAAGCCAAGTATTTCTCTTCCTATGCACGAGGCTTACCTGTGGTGAAACAACAGATTTCTTAAAAAGGAATATCTGTTAGATAAAAAGCACAAATGTGTGTTTCCTGTGTGTTGAAGCTGTGTGTTTTTGTCTTAAGGTATGAAGGTAAATACGGAGCTGGGCCTGTCTTCCCTCCGATGGTTCAGATCTGTGTATGGTTTAATCGTCCCCTAGAAAAAATGAGATTTGTCACCAAATGTAAAGGTACAGCTGAACTTTGACTGACTTGATTTAAATCCAAGGTTGAAATACTGAGGAATAAAAGGGAAGGAAGGTGCTGACGTAGCACAGTTATTTAATTACTGCTGAAGTAAACTTTTAATTGAAAATTCAGCTTTCCTTCCTTGAAGTACAGTAAATTGTTGTCTTTAGTGTCTGCTCTGGAAAATTGACCCATGATTTTGTTTAGATGAAAATCTAATTTAATTTTTGGTTTCTAGAGACTGAAACACTTCATATGTTTGCTTTTTATTTTGTATTTAACTTTATTTAGTAGCATTCAAATACAGCCAATAAGTGACCATCAGCTTCTCTTTATGCCAGATAATTCTTCGTAGTTACTAGAAAATAGGCTCAGCTCTGTGTTAGCCTATCAGAGTAGATATATAATCATGCCTTTCCTTCTTTCCATAGCAAAACAGTGTTAAGGAGCACCATTTTACTTTCCACACACACTGTAAGCGTTCATTATGCCAAACACATGTTATTTCCCACCTACCCCATAGCAAAGAAATGAGAATGTATAGAAATGTTACGTAGTGGAACTCCAGGGGGACACAGCAGCTTTTTTCCCCTGAAGCACTAGGATGTGGGTTAGAGACCTGTAGCATAGGTCTGAGCAGAAGCTATGCCAAGGGTAAGAACAAGAAGTGAGATAATCTGTTTGTCTTTTATTTCAAACAGCGATTAAGTCATTGCTCAAGCCAAGTCCTTTTTCTGGAAACATTTATCACATCATGGGCAAAGTTAAGTTTTCAGGTAAGGGCAAAGTACTGCTTATGCATTGTCTTGTGATTGCACTGCATGTATTTGAAAACTTTTTTTATGTATGTACCATATTCTGTCTACACCAGTGTGTTGATGTGAAATTAGATTGACAATTAACAGGACATTTATTTCTTCTGTCTTCTCATTAGATTCTGATAAAATGATTGAAGTCTGTCACAACACGTCATCGAATTCACTAAGCCTTGTGCCTGTTCAGGAGGGGCCAACTCCTCCTGATTCAAGAAGCGATAGCAGAGATTGCAGCAGTCAGCAGGAGTGCTTCCTTGTGTTCATTGGCTGCTCTCTTAAGGAAGAGGATATAAAAGACTGGCTCAGAGAAACTGCCAAACAGGTTCGTGGGCATGTTTACTTTGCTCAGTGTGATCTGTTTGGCATTTCTTAACAGCAACAGGAATCAGTGTCTCATGAAACGTTTTGGTTTGGGTTTTTTTGTTAATCTCCTTTCTCTTCTACCAAGGTGCTGGTGTTCCAGGGTGTTAGAATTACTTCAGAGGAGTAACAGTTTTCAAATATGTATTGTAATCTGTGTATTGTTTTAATATCTGATACAGCTTATTCATGGATTGATCTGCTCTTGAACACTTGAGCAAATGGAGTATGTCCAGAATAAACACAAGATGATTTAGCTGAGACCTGATTGCTAAAGTGTAGCATGAAATGAATCTTCTTGAACTACCTGAACACTGCAAAGCTGAAAATTTGTTTTGATTCACTAAATTAAACCTCCTTGGAAGTAATCCACTGTAATGGAGGATATTGTTTGGGGCTTTTTTTTTTCCTTCTGTCTTGCTTAATTCATCAAGTGTGCAGCTATGTAAGACTTGATGTATTTCTGCATGGCTAACATACCTGTGCAATACAAATTAGAGTAGGGAACAGGGAGTATGCACATCCTAAGAAGCCTAAGGCACGTTTTGCAGTTGTGGTCTCTTGCTAACCTCACACAGTGACTAGCCCAGCCTGGCTATGAGTGCAGAGCAAGATGGTTCGCTGCTGCATGTCCAAGTAATACCAGCAGGTGTTTATTTTTCCAGGCTGCATATCAAGGTCTTAGGAAATTACTCTTGATGTTTGATTCAGAACTATACTTGGACAGAAACTGTTCAGCCATGGAAGTCGCATATTTCAGCACTCTAGTTGGAACCTGAGTATGTAGATCTAACTGCACACTTTCTTGATGCCCATTTTGGAACATTTCCTAGTTAAAAATACTCCTGGTTACTTCTTCATGGCTTAGGATTTGCATAGTATCTCCCAAAAGTGTAGGAAGGGAAAAATGTTTCCTGCACTCCATCACTGGATCTGCTTCTAAGGATCTTCAGGTTCTCACCTCTGTTCTCCTAGCAGGTTGTGTTACTTCAGGGAAGTATACATTTTCCGTGCTATTACCTCATGCTATGTGTATCTCACATGGTAGTATATGAAGACAAATGCTTTTCATGTGTAAGAAAGCACTCTGTGGAATAGTATTTAATTTTATGAGAACTTGGAACAGAAATGGTATCTCAAGTGCGAAGTGAGCAGTTCAAGACTACAAATAGTTCTGAGAATTACTGCATGCTGCATGAAAGAAATTAATTATAAACCTTCTCAGACTAAAGCTGGATTGTTTTTCTGTTGCTCTGCCAGGTTTTCTTTGGGTTTTTTGCAGTAGAGCTGTGTTTAAATTGTGTTATTTAAAATACTTTTAGAATTTGTCATTTCTAACAGTGCCTTATGTGAGATCACTTCATTTTTACTTTTCAGAATGTAGTGTTGAGAACATAGTTGTGAGTTCCTTAACATAATTGAATAATTCTCTCTAGAAATACATATTTAAAAGCCATGCTTCTAAAAGGAGCATTTCTGTGCTGGGCTTGGGCACGATAGCATGTGATGACTTGTTTCATCTCTGTTATCCACATTTTCAAGACAGAACTCTGTTTTGTGGCTTGAGTTCTTTATTTTTTCAAATGTAACTAAACTGTAGCATCATGCTGTCACTTGGTAGGTGTATAACTGGGGTCTCATTCTTCATACAGAAACCACAGAGGAAAGCCCTGAAAACCAGAGGAATGCTAACCCTTCAGGAAATAAAAAACATTCATGTAAGTAGAAGCAATTAATGGCAGGTCTGTCTTTTGGCTGATCTGTTTGTATGGTAGAGCACCTCCCACATGTGCCATAACAGGTGTGCTGAGAACTAAATTCTTGTGGCACTTGCTGTCTTTTTGTGTACTCAAAACCTAACTGAAGCTGTCCATGGGGGATTTAAGAGAGAAATCTTGGTGTTATCTCAGGGCTGCAGAAAGGCAGAGGCAAGTGTGCAGTACTGGACAAGCACACACTTTTGATGACCATAATGGTCTGTCCCTATCATTTCTCCCTGGCTTGTGCTGTGCAGGTTGTCACTTGCAAGTTAAATTCCTGAATGCCTTAATCCTGCCCTCATCAACTGCCTTTAGGTTGCAAGTGCTGTCTCTTGAGTTGGGCTCCTAGGAGTTGGGCATGGCTGTGGGCAGTGTTGCTGGACCAAACTCCACTGGTCTACATGGTTGTCATAGAATCATGCTGTTATCTTTTTTCTTTTATCTAAGTCTGTTGGGACGGTCTCTAAGCAGTTTTGAGTTTTAAATGTTTAATGTATTCTATATTCTTTCTTTGTGTAGGTGAAACGCCACTTGGATCCACTTCCAGCTGGTTATTTTTACAATGGGACTCAATTTGTGAATTTTTTTGGTGACAAAATGGATTACCATCCATGTATCCTTTAAAATGTGGATTTCTTTGGGGGAAGGTTTTAGGTGGGCAGTGGGCTATGCAGCTCTGAAACCTAGACTGTCAAAGCAGATGATATGGTGAAGAGACAGTTTGATTTGCAGGTAGTAATAAGAAGAAAGAAGTTTTGTTGCTTGAATCTGTGTGTGGCTACTTGCCATTTAAAGCTTACTGTTCAAACACTTCTTCAGAGATAGGATCTAAGAAGCAGAATAGAACTAACAAAACAATCCCCAAACCATACATGAGATCATGCAGAGAGTAATTTACAGACCACAGCTTGTCAAAGAAATATTTTTCAAACCAAGTAGTGCTGTAATATTGCTTAATGCCTGGTCAGGACTGATAAAACTTCCCAATTAATATAATTTTGTGTGTTTGCACACACTCAAGCAAAACCAGTCAGGGTTAATTCAGGCTTTATACTACAGTATCCTTTTCCTGCCACGTGTCTTAGTGGTGTGGCTGATGTTAAATGATTCCTCTCATTTTGTAACCCAGTATGAGAAAAGCCACCTTGGATGCAATGTAGCAGTAATATGTACAGGGTGTCTAGAATTAGGTGTGGAGGTGTGTTTTTCATAATTGCTTTTTAAACTCCCTTAAGCAAGTAAACCCTTGTTTAAAAATTGCTTCAGCTTAGCAAGCAGTATGATTTACCTACACATTGTGACGTACACGTTTGTAAATGCACTGTCCTGGCTGGTCTTGTTTGGTATCAGTTACAGAACAGGATCTACAACTGCAGTTGGATCCTCTGAATTTCTTTCCAGAAATTTATCTTTATTTTCTAATTTAAGCCTGATCATACTTTTGACTTTGGCAAGAAACACCAGAGCAATGCTGATGTTCCAGTGTGCTCCTGTTCTTTCTTGTTTCCATAACTTTCTATTGCCTTTGTTTTTATTTTATTACCAAAATTTCAAATTTGGTTATATATTCCCAGTTTACTTTTCACTTTAACTTGGACAAACTTTTAAAAAAACCCATGTGGACCTGCATTTCTGTTTTGGAATAAGAACAAGCAGTTATTTTCTGTTGCCCTATGGGACAACTTTTAACCTTTTAAACCAGCAGACTTCTGTCTGCAGGGTAAGCTCCTAGTTATGGTATAGTGGTAGGAAATTGGATTTGGAAGTTGGATCTTCACCACCACCACCTTCACTCTACCACCCTCTTGGTGTTTGGCAAGAAAAGATACAGGCACTGCTAACCACTTTTGGATTATTTGAACTTTGGGCAGAGTATTTAAGATTTCCACTTCATTGAAAGAGCTGTAAGCATCTGCAAACCTGTTGTAGTTCTGCTGTTCATACATTCTTCCTTGTGCTTGGGAAGTGTCTGTGGTGGAACTCCTTTATTCCCCAGTGCTTAGGTCTGACTCCCAGAAGGTGATGTATTGAATTTCTGTTTTCTGTAAGTGTCCCTGAACCACCACATCCTTCAAACCTGTATATTCTTCTCTAATCAACACTGTTTGCACAAATACTTTTTCCTTAGCTTTCTCAAAATCAGTAATGGACCAATTCATGAACGATTACTTGGAAGAAGCTAACAGGGAAATAGAGAAGTACAACAGAGAACTAGAAGAACAAGAGTATCATGATCTCTTTGAGCAGAAGACATAAGCACATGTGGTCTCTGCATTTCTGAACCACCTACCATCAGTAACCAAAAATGCTGTTGTCCTTGCTGGTTAACTAGAAAATTAAGTGAAATGTCAGTTTTCAGCACTCCTTTTAAAACTAAGAGATCATTCCTGTAAGGTTGGCATTTTAATATGGTAACTGCTTAGCTGTTTGTACTGTCAGGTTCGCTTCCACTCCACCTTAATTCCAGACTGTTAAAGCATCACCTGGAATCTCTGGCTAGTAGTGGAAACTTATTTAAAAGAAGAAGAAAAGAAGCAAAACTATATTTCTTAGCAGGTCAGAATGTAATCGTGTAATTGGTCTGTCATGCAGATAATCAAACTACTTGAATCTCTGGATGTCCCTTGAAACTTGTTGCACAGGAGCATTGATGAGCAGTGCTATACTTCAGTATGTGGGATTAGGGGATGTTCCCAAAGCAAGAAACAGGGCAACATTTCAAAAACTTGGAAGAGTGCCTAATCCCACAGCTGTTGGTGTGTTCCCAAAGCGAGAAACGGGGGAATACATTAAGAGTACCAGACCCCACAGCTGTTGAGGTTCCCAAAGCGAGAAATAGGGGAACACTTGGAAAACTCTGAAGAGTACCTAATCCCACAGCTGTTGGTGTGTTCCCAAAGCAGGAAATGGGGGAACACTTGGAAAATTCCAAAGAGTCCCTAATCCCACAGCTGTTGGTGTGTTCCCAAAGCGAGAAGTGGGGGAACACTTGGAAAACATTTCAGAGTACCTAATCCCACAGCTGTTGGTGTGTTCCCAAAGCGAGAAATGGGGGAACACTTGGAAAACTCTCAGGAGTACCTAATCCCACAGCTGTTGGTGTGTTCCCAAAGCGAGAAATGGGGGAACACGTAGGCATCTGCTCTTCTTCCCGGGGGAACAATATGTCNTCCCAAAGTGAGAAATGGGGGAATACTTGGAAAACTCAGGAGTACCTAATCCCACAGCTGTTGGTATGTTCCCAAAGCAAGAAATGGGGGAACACTTGGAAAACTCTGAAGAGTACCTAATCCCACAGCTGTTGGTATGTTCCCAAAGCGAGAAATGGGGGAACACTTTTCAGAGTACCGAATCCCACAGCTGTTGAGGTTCCCAAAGCGAGAAATGGGGGAACACTTGGAAAACATTTCAGAGTACCTAATCCCACAGCTGTTGGTGTGTTCCCAAAGCGAGAAATGGGGGAACACTTGGAAAACTCTCAGGAGTACCTAATCCCACAGCTGTTGGTGTGTTCCCAAAGCGAGAAATGGGGGAACACTTGGAAAACATTTCAGAGTACCTAATCCCACAGCTGTTGGTGTGCTCCCAAAGCGAGAAATGGGGCAACACGTAGGCATCTGCTCTTCTTCCCGGGGGAACAATATGTCTTATAACCTCTGCACAGTTTGAATCTGCAGTTGAAATTTTGACTTCTCTAAGAAAAGGTGTTTATACATTTCAGGGTGAAACAAGATACGTGGAGATATCTTGCTTTCTTCCCAGTGTTGTTACTGGTATTCTAGAAAATAGGACATGGATGGCAGTAATCTGCAACTTGCTGTTGCTTAAAAGATTGTCTCTGGAGGATTCATATTTCAGTACTAAAAGAGAAGAGGGAGATTCTGTAGCTAAAGATTTCCATTTTCATGAAAATTACTTCTTTCCAAAGGTAAAAAATACCAGAAGTTATACTTGAAATATGAAAGAACTTTTGTAAAGCTTTCAGAAGAATTTCCACACCGTAACATTTCACTAAATGGGTACACCAGGTTGCAAGCATTTGCAACAAAACCTTCACAGTTACTAAATGATACCAGAATAGGAATTCTGGCAAGTCGTCCTTTAACTTAATTTAGTGCAATTATCAGTGAGACATTGTAGATCCCTGACCAAAGGATTATAAGGTACCCTAGCAGCTACGTAAACGTTAATTATTGAAGTTTATTTACATGAGCAGATTATTGTAACATGCTGCGTGTTCAGAATTTAGTCAAGAGAAAACAGTCCAGGAAGAATTGGGTATTTTCATATTCCTTGGCCTTGGGAACAGCTTAGTCTTCTAATAACAACTGCGAATTGGCTTTTTGGTCAGTAGGTGAGACGATAAGAAGTTGAATGAATAATTTCCTGCAGCACACTTAAAATACTTATAATGTGTCTCTTTCTGTGGCAGGAAAATGAGATGTAACTCCTGCTGTCAAACCTAAGGCTACCTACGGTTTTATGCCTTACTTAAGAAATCTATTTTTTACCTTTGGAACCTGAAATAGCTGAAATTTCAATAAGCCTGTCAAAAACTGAAGTACCTTTTGGGTAGACTTTCAGTACACGTTGCTACTAGCTGGCTCGGTGCCTGTGCCGTGGTGCAGAGGTGGACTTCCAGGTGCTGCCAATCGGGATATAGATGTTGATAAGGTTTCGTTCCTAGCTTTCCTACTAGATTTTAAAAGCTGTCTGAATTTAAGAATTTATATCTCTTTTTTTTTTTTCCCTTTTTGCACACCACGAGACTTTATAAACGACTTGTATCCTGTTAAAGTACAGTAACAGCCAGCGATTAGTTTGTGTTCCTAGGCTTTCTGGGGTAACCCATGTTACAGGTATAGAGCATCATGGTAAGGCTCGTGAGTTTATCTATGCATGGCTATACTTTTAGTCTTAATATACTGTAGTGCCTGGTAGAATGAACGTAGCTAGCGGTGGGTTTGGGGTGGGGGGGCTAGCAGGTGTTTACAAACTAAGTACAGTTGGTTGCATGGAACTATTTATCAGACCAGAATTATTAAGAGTACGAAATTCTGGCTCTAACGCTGCAATAAAAAGGGGCATTAGAAAATTCTTTAACAAATGATAGTTCATTGCCAATAAGCTTAGTGTAAACCCAGTGTGCTCCCTTTCCAGTACAAGTTATCTAATCTGCAAAGCCATATTCCTAGAGTAGTGGTATGACTCTGTAATGCCAGAAGAAATACCGACGCCTGAGACGACAGGCACGCCGTCGATGCTTTGTCTCAACTTGTAAGTCAATAAAAGAGTAGGTTTAAGTGCAATTGATTGAAGGATAGATGAAGATACTGTAGCTTATTTTGCTCTGCTGAACTCTTTTTAAGAACTCCCAATTTGTGCAGCTCTCAAATAAATGCTGATGGGGCTAACTCATCTGGGGTTGGCGTAGCAAGTTGTAATGTCAAACGAGATGCCCCGTGAACACAAGGAAGTGTTTGAAATTGGTGTGCTACTGTGCAAATCGAGCTGTTCCTTAAAAACTGAGACAGAAGAGCTCAGAACAAAGGCCTAGAATACTTATATACTGTACTGCATGCTGTATGGTAATAGCTGTGTATTACAAAGACCTTTCACCATACTGGTACTATTTCAATTAATATATTTTGGTATTGAAATAATTTGATTACCTCAATTTATTATGGTTTTTTTTTTTTAATTTCTAACTGTGACTTTAAACCAGAAAAAAAAAAACCTGAAATAGTGAAACTGTGACAATAGTATCCTTGAAACATAGTAGTGCCTTGCAGGTGACGCCGTTTATTTGTGAAGCGTCACATAAGTGGGTGTCATGGGTTGTATTCCTTGCACCCTCTTTTCTTTTTTTTTAAAGGAAAAACGGTTTTGGTGAAAGGACTTAAAATTAACCTAGTGAAAAATATTAGCACAAACGGTTGAACTGTTCAAAATAAAACTCTTTGAGGACTAAAATGTGTAAAAGCCTGATGCTGCTGATAGTTTAGTAACAGTTGCTGATTATTTTGGAGTTATTTCTAACAATCAGCAGCACTTTTTTTTTTTTAGGAGAAGAGAGTTAACTTTTGTACTCTGGTCAGAGATGTTTATACTGTATCGAGCCCCATCCATAGGGTAATCTCTTTTCCTCACTCATTTGAAGTTGAGGTGAGGATTGAGATACTCCTAAGGATCTAGTTTTGAAAAAAACCATTTTTAACTACTGTAAAACTTACTTTAAAAAAAAAAAAGCACCATTTTAAAACCACAAATGTTTGGATACAGAAAAAGTGCCATTACACTGTTCCTTTATCTTTTCCTGTAGTTTGAAAATTGGTAACAGTGACTTTGTGTCCAGGCATTTCTGATGTTGTGAAGAAGTGCTGAGAGTCCTCAAGGGGTTTACGTGCTTTGCTGACCTTCATGTTAGCAGCTTGTGGTGGTGTTTTTTTTTTCTCTCCTCACCAAGAATGAGTGTGATCAGAAGTTACTGAAGTTATAGGGAGAAAAATGTGATAAACTTAGGAGAGGAACCTTTGCAACTTGAACTGCGCTGCAATCTCGGAGTATTTTATATTAAGCTGTGCAATTTGGTATTAGCCTGATTTTACACTTTGCAATTAACAAAGGAGATTGCAGGGAGGTTTTTCGTTGCATGTAAGAGTTCCCTAATAAGTGGTTTTTATGATTATTTTTTAATTGAAACTTTTCTGAATTTGCACAGATTTAAGCTCTGGAATACTTTGGTATTCTTAAAAGGGAAAAATTGCAACTAGTATAGTGAATTGTGAACTGTGAGTTGTTAGAACTGCATTGTTGATCTAATTTTAGATTGTTTAAAATGTACCTCAGAAAGCTAGTGAGAAATCACTTCATTTTTACACAAGGGTCAGATACTAAAGTAACACTGCTCACTTTACAATGTGCCAAAATTCACTTTTATACTAGTTCTCAACGCTTTAATATTTGCAACTTTAAGTTAAAAACTTGTATTTACCAACACTACTGTAACTTCAGTTAAACTGAATGGTGTGATTGAAGCTTTTGCCTGTTGTATTTATTACACAACTTGATTCAGTAAATATAAAATTACCTTTCCATTTATTTTTGTATTGGTTTACATGTTTATACCTGCAGTTTGTGTGACTTTTACACCTGTAACTCAGATGCGATGGAAAGAACCAATAAACAGTATCCATCTGCTGTCTCTGACTTCTTCAGTAAACTCAGCGTTTCCTAGAGTGGAATTTTTAAGTATGGAGCAGTTTTCTTTCAAACTTGGCTTGTTTTCTAAACTAGCAGAGAGGGGATGAGTTGATATTCAGACCTAAATGTGTAAGATTTAAGGGAACTGTGTTTGTGGTTTGGGATGCTTTTTAAAAAAAAAAAAAAAAATTTTAGATTTAGACCTTCTTGTGGTCTTCAGTTTAATTGGGCTTCCAATTAAAACTGGTTGTAGGTCAAAGGACCTTAATTGGCTGCCTGCCCACCACCTCTGCCCTGCAACAGCCCTACCTAAGCTTAAGTTGATGGTGGCATATGCACAAGTGCAGGAGGCAACTGTGTATGTGCACAATTGCGCACACACACACACACACACACACACTACTCAATGGGTGTTTATGAACAGCTTATGTAAAGCCAGCATGTTATATTCCTTCTGTTTTGCAAACTCCAGGTATATGCACAAGAAATAGCAACTTCTGATGCACGGGCTTTTGCCTGGAATCCAGGAGTTTTGCCTTGCTGTGCAGTCTTGGAAAGCATCTTTCACTTGTAAATGCGCCTGGGCTGCATCTGCAGCTGCTCTGTAGTTTGATGCAAAGTGGGGAGAAGTAGCTGACACCCCTGAAGGCTTCAAGATGTGGACAGGACAGACTTGGGTGTCAAGGAGCCTGATAAAATTCAACAAGGGTCAGTGTGGGGTCCTAGCCCCAGGTAGGAATAACCCCAGGCTACAGGGTAGGGGCTGGCCTGCTGGGAAGCAGCTCTGTGGAAAAAGACCTGGAGTCCGGGAGGACAAGCAGTATTCCATGATCAGCAGCATGACAAGAGGTTGATGGGACCTGGGGGCATTGAGAAGAGCATGGCCAGCAGGTTCTTCTCCTCCTCTACTCTTCCCTATAGAGGCTGTAGCTGGAGTATTGTGTGCAGTGCTGGGCTCCTCAGTTCAAGAGTGATGGAGAGCTGCTAGAGAGAGTCCAGCATGTGAGGAGAGGCTGGGAGAGCTGGGGCTCTTTAGCCTGGAGGAGACTGAGAGGGGATGTGATTAATGTTTATAAAAGGGTGGGTGGCTAGAGGAAGGGTCCAGTCTCTTCTCAGCAGTGGCCAGTGACAGGCCATGGGGCAATGGGCACAAACTGGAGCACTGGAAGTTCTGTCTGAACATGACAAAACACTGCTTCACTCTGCGGGTGCCGGAGCCCTGGGACAGGCTGCCCAGAGAGGTTGTGGAGTCTCCTTCTCTGGGGAGATTCAGATCCTGCCTGGATGCTGTCCTGTGCAGCCTGCTCAAGGTGATCCTGCTCTGGCAGAGGGTTGGACTAAATAATCTCCAGAGATCCCTGCCAGCCTGTGAGTGCAGTTTCCTTTGACTTTGTGTTAACACGGGCACCACAAAATGAAACTCCCACATCCTTACACAGGGATCGTGTGAGAGCAGCACCAGTTACTGCTTCAGTATTAGACACTCCCCCCAAATAATCCATGCATCAGCTTTGCCAAGAGCTTCAGGTCCTGCTACTATTCACGTGCAGGCACATGTTCTCAATGCACACCTCTGGGTGAGATCTTCCTGCTGGCCAAGGCACCAGGAGGGTTTGCACCATCCCTTGGGCGCCTGAGCAGGGAAATCTGACATCTTGGCACGTGGCTTTATTCATGTCTCACCATGTGTTTATTCATAAGATGCTCTTCAAAAGCAGCTATGTTACTGAAGGTCAGTGAAAGAAAAACTACTTTATTACCCCTTTTTTGGTTGGTTTTTCTTTTAAGCCTGCCTGGATTACCTTTCAAGTGAGAACTTTGTTCTGTTCTCTGGTGTGTAACCTCTCGCCACCTTGGTGCCCTGTCTTCTGCATCTTCTGTTGGCTTTGGATTTTCACCATTGAACCCGAGATCGGTTTGTGGTTGACTGTTGAAATGTACAAGTCATCAACAGGATTTTAGGAGATGTTCTTTGCAAAGAAATGCTTTGACAGGAAGGCTGCAGAAATTAGACTGTCAGGTACATGGAGTTCTTGGGAGCTCTGTCCAGCAGTATGTCTACAGAGCGTAACAAACTCTCAGTTTGAGTGTAAGAGGAAAATGCTGTGACAAGTACTGAGCTGTTCATGATTTGGGAATTTCTAGAAATTATCCCACTACTGAATTACTGGGCTGGTTTTTTCCAAGAAGACACGTGTGTCCCTTACCAAACTTGCTGGTGATGTTGATCACTGGCTTAATTACACTCCCCTCCAGGAACACAATAGTGTCAAGCAATCGTTCTGGCTTGAATTCAGGATGCTCCCCTCCACAAACCCCTGAGTTACAGCTCGCCTGAAGACCTATGTGATACTGGGCAGCTGTGCTGGGTACTTGGTGAGGCTGAGGCCTCGGATCTGTTGCTTTTGTGCCTCTGCCCAAGTAGATGTAAGCAAAGCTGAGCAAAGGTGTACTGCAGCAGAGCTGCCTGGAGCCCTTCAGAGGAGGAAGCACCACCTACACGTACAAGGTAAGCTGATTCTTTTCTTTCTGTTTTCCTTTGCAGATACCAGTGTCTGTCTGTGTGGTGTTAGCTGTATGTGCCTGTAACCTACCATAAGATCTGTTGTGGGGAAGATGTAACATGAGCACGTTCTGCCAGCTACCACTCCTGGACCCTGTGCTTCCTATTTCTCTTCGATAGGACACAGACCTGCCTTGCTACCTGCAACTTTTGCCCCCTGTGTGCGAATCCTGGGGTGCTCCATCCTATTGAGTCATTTTTCCACAGCAAAAATAAGGGAAAGTAATTTTTCTCCATCCTGAGAAAGCTTAAAGCTTTCTGAAAGTGGTGGTCGTAAGTGGTAAGCTTTGAAGCACCAGCAGTGCTTCCTTTCCTGGAGACTCAAGCTTGATTCAGCTCCTGGTGGCCTCTGGTTTGTCTAACACGGCTCCTGCAACCCAGAGGGATTTAAGGTGTCTGCAGCAGTCAGAAGTTACATCAACAAATCTCACAAGAAAATGGTGCTTGGGGAAGAATCCTGAGTCTTTTTGGGAAACAGCTAATCTGAGGTTGTGTTACAGGATCAGAGGAAATACCCTTAATTTTGGGCCTTAGCAAAAGAGTGGTAAAAGCTTTGAGTGGGAGATGACACAAGGTGTGATCATTTCACCTGTAGAATCAAGCTTTCCAGCTCATATTTACTCTTCTCATGCTGCCATTTTGGCTCAAAGGGAGGGTCCTGTTCCTCCCCAAATCCATGTTCCAGTCCCCCTCACCTTGTCTTCTTTACTCCCCTTCCCATCAAAGGAGGATCTCAGACCAGAGCTGTGCATCTCCCTGCTGCCACCTCTGTCCATTTGTTTTCCCTTCCAGATGGGTCATCCCATCTGATGGGATCCTCTGGCAGAGCTAAGGTGGAGCTCTGATTGCCTAACCCATAGCCTGGATTCTGGAAGCTGACCCCCAGGTTCCAAAACTCAAACCAACTGCTTCCAAATTCAGCCAGCTGAGGGATGTTTATTTGCCTCATGTGTCTTATATCCACTTTTCAGTGCCGACACGGGGAACGTAACAGGTAAAATCTGTGTTTGGGCAGGCCTGGCAAGATCAAGTTGACATTCTCAAGATCTTTTCTGCCTTAAAAATCTCAAAAATTAGTTTGGTTTCACTTTGGTTTTCTTCTGATCCAAAATAACTTCGTATTGCCTGCAGGCACGGATGGAAGGGGTGTACAGGTGGGTGCCCTGGGAGCTGCAAAATCTTGTTTGGGAAGGATGTCATGAGAAAGGGGACAAACCAGACAACCTCATGCAGGCTGTTCAAGGAGAACTTGAGTTTCTCCTTCAATAACTCCCTTTCTAAGCAAAAGAAGTGCAGAAGACTTCATCCACCTGGACCTGGG
This sequence comes from Zapornia atra, assembly GCA_013400835.1. Taxonomy (NCBI): domain Eukaryota; kingdom Metazoa; phylum Chordata; class Aves; order Gruiformes; family Rallidae; genus Zapornia; species Zapornia atra. Next base: position 6,250 of record VZTU01004425.1, on the reverse strand, counting down.
CAGCATATTTGGTAAGTCTTCAAAATGGGAAGCTGTAAATTTGAAGACCAAGGGAAGAGTGGAAGAGTGACAAGGTCAACCAGGAATTGGCTGAAGGTTTGATGAGAGTGTTCGGTGTTGTGGGGAGTTGGGCTGAGGGAAGGCTCTGTGGTAGAGCTCATGAAGAAGGTGTGCAGTGAATGCTTTTATGAAAATTATTTGTCACAAGGGGCTTTCATACAGTAAATTCACCCCGGTTGTAAAGTAGAGAGGACTTTTATAGACAGGGGAGGCTCAAAATATGGTGGAGAATGAAGTGGAGGACCTAGGGGTACCACTGAAAATCAAGTAATGAAGATATCAATAGAGGGGTTTGAGCTCATATCCCTCAAAAAACTCATGAAGAAAAGCTGAATGTGAGGCTGGTGCAAAAGCATCTCTGAAAAATGCCATTCGGTTCTGGGATGTGAACAGTGGCAGTGTTTCCAGTGTGTTAGGGGATGACCTAGACAGTTGTAGGTCACTGGGATAGCCTGTGCTATCAGAAAATAGGGGATCAGAAAATAAATGTTTCAGAAACATGTGAGCAAGGGTCACCAGGGTGGACAGAGATCCTGTCTTTGAGCTCAGAGACACTAAAAATGAGCCTTGTTTTGGCCTGACAGCAAAGGGGGCATGTAGGGGAAAACACAGATTAGATGCTGGGAAGAAGGTCCTGAATGGAAGGAACCCTGCTCCCTTGCTGATAGGAGCAGGTGAGGAGCAAAACCCTCGACTAACTTAAAGCTTAAAATGCTTTGAAAAGGAATAGATGATGGGGATGCCTACTATACCTGTTTCATTTCCTAGGAGAGATGAGTTAGGTTTCCTAGATAAATCCAAGCACATCCCCTGAGTCAGGGGTTTCCAGCCCTATTCCTCACTCTCAAGTATCTCTTTCATTCTGGTGAATCTGGTATATCTGCAGAGGTTTCCAGTTCTGCTTAGCTTTTCATGAGCCCCTCTGCCTTCCAGTGAGAATTGATCTGGAATTTCTTCGCCTACGTGTCCACAGACAAATGGTGCCTTGTTAGCTTCATAAATCACTAGCCTGATTAAAGCAATGAATTCACAACAGGAATTGCATGAAAATGGAGCACTTGTTAATTGAATAGCCCTGGGTTCGGCTCCCATTGTACACTTCCAACAAGGTGCTTGTGTGATCCCTCCTATTGAATTTGCTTAAAATAAACCCTGAGGGTAGTTTGATGTCTTGGTAGGAAAGAAAACACCCAATGGGCAAGGCCTGGAGGATTTCAATAGCTTTATTGCTCCAGGACAGACAAAAAAAAAGCATGGAAAGTAAAATCTGAGTGACCCATTCATGGCTAGGAAATCATTAGGCACACAATGTATTGTATAGATCACTGTAAAACCGCCCGACACGAGTAAAACAGGAAATTTATAATAGTTAAAATTGAGCCTTCAGTTAACCCCACCAAAAATCTTCTATTTTTCTGTGTTATCAAAGTTAGTTCAATATTTGCTTTATATACATCCTGTTCCGGACTTTGATTCCTCTATATAGCGCACCTTCCTGCCTTCTAATATCTGATTTATTACATAACTGTTTCTCTTCTGACACGTTTGCTTTGCCTGCTTTAACTCTTTATCTTGTCCACCTAAGAGCCAGTTTTGTCCACAGTCTTTCCTTGTGTCGCTGCTTGCTTTGTGGAGCCTGGGAGAAAGAATAACTGAGGGAGCCGGCAAAGAGCGAGAGTCCAGGGGATGTAAGGTAAGGATGGGAACCAGGAGGGGAACCAGCTTTTTAAAAGGGTAGACAATGGCAGGACAAGGGGGAATGGATTAAAGCTAAAGGAAGGAAGGTTTAGATTAGGTATTAGGGGGAAGTTTTTTACAGACAGAGTGGTGAGGGGCTGGAACAGGCTGCCCAGAGAGAGGGTGGATGCCCCGTCCCTGGAAGTGTTCAAAGCCAGGTTGGATGGGGCCCTGGGCAACCTTGTGGAGCTCCAGGCCTGGAGGTTGGTGGCCCAGCCTGTGGCAGGGGGGTTGGAACTCTATGATCCTCGGGGTCCCTTCCAACCCATGCCATTTTATGATTCTATGATGGGTTGCAGGGTCACCTGGAGAGAGATGCAGGATATCTAAGGTGGCTTGTGTGCATCAAATCAGAAGTTGGATGGGTTTGTCCAGGTTGTCTTTGAAGTCAAAGGGTTGCAAGTGTGCAGGATGTGCTTGGTGTCCTGAGGCTGGAGCTTGGACTGTACAAGCACAGGAAGGAAAGTGGGTCCTAGCCTCGTGTGCCCACCCTCTACATCAGTCTCCTCTTTCCTAAAACCCAGAGTGGGATGTGGAGGCTTCATGCACCCTCCTGGCTGTGTTGTTGGGTTGGGGATCGCTGCCCTCTTGATGCTCTGGAGCTATTTGTAGGCTTTGCCACGTTGTGGGGAAGTGGGGAGGAAGCACTTTGGCCGAGGTCAGAAGGGATGTCACCAGCAGACGGGGAAGGTCCCAGAGGCAGTTTTGATGCTGAAGTCTGTTGAAAGATGTGTTTCCTGTGCAACAATAGAGAATTTTGTTGTATTTCCCCATGGAACCTCTTGAGATAAGGGCTGAAGTTCATCCTGTACCAGCAGGCACATCCCTTCTCCCTTTGTTGGCACGAAGAATACCGCAAAGACAGAATTACAAATTACAGAGCCTCTTCTATGCCTTGTGCTGTCAGAGGTGACCTGCCCCTATTCAACGTATTCCTTCCTGAGCCTACCATGAGGATGACCTGCATGTACGTAACATCCTCATGTGCAGTAGTGACTATGGATGCTCTTAGAAGTTGTCTTGGGGAGAAAACAAGACTTCTGCTCTAAATTTTAGGAAGAAAATGAAGAAACAGCTTGCCATTCCTGAGTATGTCAGGAAGAGAATGCAACAGCCATCCTGGTCACAAGGAAGTATCTTTGCATCTTCCCATACCTCTCATCTGCTAGTCCATCCTGGGGCAGGGATGCAAGGGTGGCTTGCTCCCCCTTTCTGACACTTAGGGACATATCCACAGTGGTGGGCACAGCTCAGATCTCTTTCCTCTGCAGAAATGGCTTAGTTGTGTGAGCCTTCAGCCCTAGCTCAGGTTGGCTAGGAGCTCAGAAAAACCACTCCCTTTTAGGAGGAAATTTTTTATGCTGAGGATGGTGAAACCCTGTCGCAGGTTGCCCAGAAAGGTGGTAGATCCCCATCCCTGAAAACATGTGAGGATGGGGCTCTGAGCAACCTGGTCTAGTTGAAGACATCCCTGCTCACTGCAGGGGATGGGACTAGATGATCTTTAAATGTCCCTTCCAACCCAAACCATGACATGATTTTATGATTCCATGCAGCTTTTTTTCTCCAGGTTAAAAAGCTCTGTAAATCACACCTTTTTTTCCCTTGAAACAAACCTGCTCAAAGGATGCGTTGTCCTCCCTACCCAAGGATCTGCTCCTTGGCAGTGGGACGTGGTCATGGCAGAGTAGGGCTGATTTGTCAAAGCAAAGGCCTACAGCTTCTTTCTCTCTCTGGCTGAAAAACTGGAGAAATAAGTAAAATGCCTAAATTCCCCTCACTAAAATGGGAGAGGGAAGCAGGGAAGGGATGGCTGCACTTGCTTCGTCTGTGCTCCAGATTAAAATCACTGCTGCAAGGCAACTCGAACACAAAGGTTTTAAGTTTGGCTTGGTTTGGGAAGGGTGTCCCTTCCGCTAGTGGCTCTTTGTTTGACTGGTTAGGTGGGTGCAAGCTCTAATAATAAACTTTCCTGGGAACACGATGGCTCACAGAAAGGTCACAGCAAAGGAACAAAACAGCAGCAGTCCTGGGATGGGACACTGTGGGAAATGTGAGAGGATGGGGTGGGTGCAGAAAGAAGTGTGGTGTGCTCCATCATAGAATCATAGACTGGTCTGGGTTGGAAGGGCCCCCAAGGACCATAGAGCTCCAACCCCCTGCCACAGGCAGGGACACCAACCTCCAGGCCTGGAGCTACACAAGGTTGCCCAGGGCCCCATCCAACCTGGCCTTGAACACCTCCAGGGACGGGGCATCCACCCCCTCTCTGGGCAGCCTGTTCCAGCCCCTCACCACTCTCTCTGGAAAAAAACTTCCCCTTAATATCTAATCTAAACCTTCCTTCCTTTAGCTTTAATCCATTCCCCCTTGTCCTGCCATTATCTGCCCTTTTAAAAAGCTGATTCCCCTCCTGTTTCTCTGCTCCCTTCAGGGACTGGCAGGCTGCAATGAGGTCCCCCCGCAGCCTTCTCTTCTCCAGGCTGACCCAGCCCAGCTCCCTCAGCCTCTCTTTGTAGGGCAGGTGCTGCAGCCCTCTAATCATCTTCGTGGCCCTCATCCCATGAGGATGACCCATGACTGCACCCTGTGCAGTGTCTGCTTTCTTGCCCGTCTTACAGGCAGTGGTGGGCATTGCTTTGACTCTTGAGTCCTTTCAGCCTCATGTCCCAAGCTAAGTGATCATTAAAGGGCTTAAAGCAGTGTGAGAGGAAGAGGAGAAGGGATGAAGAAAGGATGGGAAGACCCATGAGAAGTGACCTTGTTTATCCTCATTGTCCCAAGAGAAGGTCACTGCTGCTCCTTGGGATCCTTGCTGCTCCTCACCTCTCTTGAATGGTAGAGCTGAACAGGGATCCCAGGAGGATGAGGGCCTGTTGGTATAGCTGAGCAGTTAGACTCCGAGTCCCCATGGGATGCAGCAGCACACCTCCTGTGAACTAATAACAAACCCTTTGTGCCTACTTGAAAAACACCCACAGATCAGCCCCTGGGGCAGTATCACCTGTGTAGGCTGGGGAAGGGTGGTGTGATGCCTCCGAGTCCCTGGTGATGGGGCTCTCTGTCAGGGTTTTGCTGTCCTTGCTGGGGACTCTCCTGCTCTCCGCTGCCTTTGGCATGAACAGGCAAACTATTGTTTGGTTCAGCAACGAAGTGGAAATGTGCTCCAGATGTGAGAACGTGGTTGGTGAAGGTCTGCCAGAAGCAGACAAAAGATGAGAGCAGCATCCCTGGAGTGAAGAGGGGCAGGTTGGCCCTGGTGGGTCAGGTATTGCTTGGATTCACTGGAGTGATGTGATACTTGGGGGAACAGTGTTTTTGTGGTCTAACCTGTACATGACTCTGCATAACTGCGTCTGCCCAGCGCTTTGCAATGATGTTAGCCTGATCAGATCCATGCACCCAAACAAGGAATGTCTCTGTCTTGATTCCTCCTGCAGGAAAACCCAATGGGACTGCTTTTCTGGGCATGGGGAGGAAAAGTGTTGGGGTTCACTGCTGGCAGCATAGAGGTGTGCAGCCTCTGTGTGCAGCCTGGTGGGAGCCTTCCTTGGAGGCACCTTGTTTGGGTGGGCATGTCCTGAAGCAGCAGTGAAGAGCAGAGCTTATCTCCAGAAGGAGGAAGGACAAGAGATATGTTGCAAGCCCAGGGTGTTGTTATCCAGGCAGGGATTCTGGTGTTGGGAAGCACGTCTCTTCATGTGGCTGGAGCCATGGGGTTTCTTTCTTCCCACTTCAACCAGACTCCAGCAGCAAGTTTCCTTCCTCACAGACGGAGGTGGTAGCCCGCTGCCATGGGATGTAGTAAGAGAGGAGGGACACACCAGCCATGGGATGTAGTAAGAGAGGAGGGACACACCAGCCATGGGATGTAGTAAGAGAGGAGGGACACACCAGCCATGGGATGTAGTAAGAGAGGAGGGACACATCCAGGATACGTTAAACTCTCGTCCCGAACTCGCCAGTCCCTCTGGGATGCACGAAGGAGTTCACTTCTCAGAGAGCTTCTGATTCAGCTGGCACACAGACAGTGCTGAGTTCACCCATCTGCCGCTTTCTTGGCAGCCAGGGAGGGTAGGAAAATAACCATCATTTTCAATCAAAGTCTAATGTGTGCAAAAAGCAGCCTGGAGGATTCCTTTGGCAAAGCCTGCCGTGGGGGAAGACGGCAGCGGGAGTGGGCCAGGAAGGCATTTTCCCCTTTGCCCTGGGTCAAGCTCTTTGTTGTAAGAGAACATTTCTGATTGTCTGGAGCAAGCCTGCCATGGCCAAGTGTCTCTTGCTCGCCACAGAGGTGTTCTCATCCCTTTTCTGCCTTCAGGAGTCCTGCCTATCTGGCCTTCCAAGCACAGTTTGTGCACTGGTGCAGCCAGCCCTTCAAAGCAGGAGCCGTGAAGCTCCTGCTTTGTGGATGAGAGACTCATGTCTCTCATGTGGATGAGAGACTTAACAT
>VZTU01004424.1:67099-80256 GCA_013400835.1 Zapornia atra | reverse complement strand
GAGCCAGTCAGCGATGGTGGTAGAACCTCANGTGAAGCAGGTTGTTCCCGTGCAGCCCATGGAAGATGGTGGGGAGCAGAGATCCCATCTACAGCCTGTGGAGGACCCCACACCGGAGTGGGTGGAAACACCTGAAGGAGGCTGTGACCCTGTGGGAAGCCTGTGTTGGAGCAAGCTCCTGGCAGTGTCTGCAGCTCCTGGAGAGAGGGGCTGTCCTGGAGCAGATTGGCTGGAGGTAATTGTGACCCTGTGGGGGACTGTGCTGGAGCAAGCAGTCTGTTCCTGTTCTGTTCTGCACCCCATGGAAGCCATGCTGGGGCAGTTTGTGAAGTGCTGAAGCCCTGTGGGAAAGGACTTACGTTGGAGAAGTTTGTGGAGGACTGTCTCCTGTGGGTGGGACCACGTGCAGGGGGAAGAGCGTGAGGAATCCTCCCACTAAAGAAGGAAGGAGCGGTGGAGACAACTCTTGAACTGACTGAAACACCTGTTCCCCATCTACCCCTGTGCTGCTCAGGGAGGAGGAGGGACAGACTTGGGAATAAAGTTGCGCCTGGGAAGAGGGAAGGGGTTGGGGGAAGTGTTTTAATATTTGGTTTTATTTCTCATTATCCTTCTCTGTTTTGATTGGGTAATAAATGAGATGCATTTTGTTACTGTTGAGTCTGTTTTGCCTGCAATGTTAATCTTGTTATAAGGAGTGAGATTTAAATAATACTGACTGAAACTCACTTGTCTTAAGTGGGCTTCTGTTCTTTAGCATGTTACATTTTCACTAATTATCCTCTGTAGCATCTGAAACTGTTTTAAATCAAAGAATCCTAGACTGGTTTAGGGTGAAGGAACCTCAAAGATCATCTAGTTCCAACCCCCACTAGACCAGGTTGCTCAACAATTTTTGGACTATGTGTGGTTTAAAAAGAAACAAAGAAAATAAAGCTGTTCATTACCTTCATAAAACGGGAGGGTAATCTGCCAAGATAATAAATATCCCTGTAGCTTGGCATGCTTGAAAACAGATTGTGGAATTTGACTAACAGATTTGTCAAAAGTGAAACAGGACTAAGTCTCAGACTGATACAGAGCAAGCATGTCCTTAGAAGTCTTGGTTTTGGAGGTGTAGTGTGTACAACAGAGGAATGACTATTGAAAGCTGCATTTGATGAGTAGTTTAAATAGGTGACTTACCAGTTTAGCTGTTCACATAAACCTAAGAATATTAGCCTGTTCTTTTTGCACAATAATGCTGTAGTAATGAAATCTAATAGCTTTTTCATGAACTGCAACAGTTGCATGCCTTGCTTTCTGACTATTGCAGGTGCCTTCGCTTGCAAGATGGTACCATTTGTTCAATCCACTGCTATTGTAACTGAGATTCTTACAATGACCTGCATTGCTGTGGAAAGACACCAGGGAATTGTGCATCCACTAAAAATGAAATGGCAGTACACCAATAAAAGAGCTTTCACGATGCTTGGTAAGATTTTAGGCATCTCAAGTTACTTTGTGTATAGGGGAATAATCTTCAGCATAGCTGCTGTAGTTGGCATGACAGAACAGAGAGCACTGATATGCCAGTGAATCAGAGGTAGAGTTAATAACTATGGTAATGTTTATAAAAAGGCTTAAGGCTAGTGCCTGTATGTATAGTAATTACTAGCTAAAACCCTTATGATAAATTTAGAATCTGATGTTGAAGATTTACTTAGCCTAGACTGCTTTACCTGGCTTTGGCAGTCTCTTTTTTTTGTTTTGGGTGGGTTTTTTTTTTGAGAGGTTCAAAATGTGCAAGCATTGCTAAAACAGTATCCAAGATCACAGCTGTAAATGGTCATTCCATTGTAACACATAATGCTGCTCATGCAAATTAAGTTGCTTTTAGACTCAAATACCAATAGATGAAGGTAGTTTGAGAGAAAACTGATAACAAAAGAGCATGCTGTTACTGATGTGAATGTTGGCTGATATGTCTTATAGAAAATGTTGTTCTTTAAATTGTTGATATTACCTGACTTTTAAATGATGCTGTTAAACTGTTCATACCAAAACTTACACTGCTTGTTGTACAAAGCGTTAAAACATGTATTTGTTTACAGGCATAGTCTGGTTGCTGGCAGTTATTGTTGGGTCACCTATGTGGCATGTGCAACGGCTTGAGGTATGTTAGGTGAAATGGATCTTTCTGGATCTCTTTATATCTTTAGCAATGAAGTTGAATAAACTCCCAAGAAATTAGGGTGGGATAAGAGAAGTGGAGCACTTGTTTTATGTGCCAGCATGAGAAGAGTTAAGGATTAGGACAAGCATGTACTGAAAGAAGAAGTGGCGGCACGGACTAGTCATATCTACCCCCCCCAGTTACGTCGAAGAGCAGTAATTGTATCTGCAAGTTGTACTGTGGCTTCCTTTTGCCGTACTGCTGCACAACAATGTAGGGCTTAGATTACTGATCCAGGATGATACAGTGTTCCCTGAGATTTGGAAGAACTCCACACAGTTTAAAATGTAGTGCCCATTGTAGTTTAAGGAGTTACTGTACACTTTGTGGGAGGAGGAAAAAAAAAGCTTGTCATCTGCTGCTTCTGAGCCTGAATGTTAACAGATTTTTCTTTAAGTTGCAAGGTTTTTATACAACCATCTTTACTTGCAGAATGAATAGCCAAGGTCTGCTTTGAAAATCTTTATTAAAAATTTTTTTTTTTTTGAGGAGGAGGAGTGTAAATCAGAGCATCTCCTGAGCTCTCTTCATTGGGATCAACCCAACACTTGATGTGGAGAAGTGGTTGGAAGAATTTAGTCACTTGGAAAGGTCTCTTGTTGAATTTTGGTGGTTGTATTAAGAATAAGGGATATTTGAATTTGCTTGTCTTTTACACTTGGAGTAAACACAGTAGTGATTCATCTCCTTTACACTTGTTACAGGTTAAATATGACTTTCTATATGAAAAAGTGTATGTTTGTTGCTTGGAAGAATGGGCCAGTCCGATTTATCAGAAGATATATACGACGTTTATTCTTGTTATACTCTTCCTTCTTCCACTGATGTTGATGCTTTTTTTGTACACTAAAATTGGCTATGAACTCTGGATTAAGAAGCGAGTGGGAGATGCTTCAGTTCTGCAAACCATTCATGGGAGTGAAATGTCTAAAATATCAAGGTTTGTAAAAACAAAACCATACAAACAAACAAAAAACCCTCAAAAATACAGTTGGAACTTTGATTCTAGAAAGCTTTTTCCCTCTGACAGTTCTTGAAAATCGGTATAAAAAAAAAAAGGAAGTAATTCTGCCTTTCCTTCACCGTTGGGAAGTCTATAAGCATAGAGCAGATTTTTAAAGCTAGCTAGATTTTTAATTGCTTAAGATACCTAATGTAAGGTAACTTAAACAGATTGCTTTCTGCAAAGTATACTGTAGCCACCCCTTGAAGTCCTTTTGATAAATCTCTTATTATACATTGGGAAATACTTGTTTTTAAGAGATGTAGGCCATGAGTTAGAAGATTACTTGGGCAGAATGCTTCTATGTTATATCCATATGTTCTATGGAAACTTTGCTCTATAATTCTGCGAACGGTGCTTTATGATCCTATGATAAGTTAAGCATATAAACATATGGGGGAAAAAATTATTTACCATTTTTTTGGGTACAGCTTAACTGGATATAGCTTCCAAGGAGTTTTGAGTGTTCTCAGGTATGTTTGTGTGAGACTGTCCAGATGGCAGTGCTCTACCTGAAAAGTTTTGAAAAACAATAGTTATTCTCTATTTAGCACTAAGTATGAGCCACCTTTAATATTGCCTCATGTGTTTTCCTTTCATTTGGCAAAATGACCTGTTGCCTGATGCTCTAGAAATGTCTTAACAGTTTTGGTCATTGAGGAGTATGACCTTGAGCATCGACTGTAAGGAGAATACTGACAAGCAGCTTAAAGATAAGTGATGCCTTAGGTATTTGTCTAAAAAAGTGCCTAAAGAAGCAGACCCTTGGAAGTCAAAACCAAAGGAGGATGCAATCTCGCAGGAATGAAGGTGACATGTAAGCTTTGGGTTTATTTTCACACAATGGAATCCTGTAATTTACCAGTGAAGTGCTGAAGTGAGAGATCCATCTAGGATCTATAAAGGTAGTCATATGAACTCTATATCAATTTGATGATTACAATAAATAAATGCATACCTTGAGTTTGTGAGATACCACGCTGAAGGCAGAGTGTTTATTGCTCTTGTTCTAGCACTTCACCTACCAGCAAATGTTGAACGTTGCAGGTGTAGTTTCATTTACTCTGTGTAATCAGGTGCTGCAGGTATGGTCAGTGCTCTCAGATATAGAAAGGGACTCTTGTACTTCTAGCTATTAATGCAGTTTCATATGTTGTGTGTCCCATTCCCCCCCTTAGTATTGGAATTGCATCTACATGAACAAGAGTGAAAATGCCTTGCAGGATATGCTAATGTGATTGCTTGCTGCAGCTGGGCAGTGTATTCCTTTCTCAAAAGAGGGAAGTAAAAGGTGTTAATTGACGTATTGCGTTTTAATGATGCTGCACTTTTTTGTTTCAAAGGGAATTGAGCATTTTCCCAAGGTTTTTATTTGCATCTGCAACCATCAGGATGCATTTACAGATCTAACTTGAAGAGACAGGTCTAACTGCCGGTCAATTCTTAGTGATTCAGTGTGGAATGTCTTGATGCAATTTCAGGAAGAAGAAGCGAGCAATTGTTATGATGGTGACAGTGGTGTTTCTCTTTGCAGTCTGTTGGGCCCCTTTCCACGTGATTCATATGATGATAGAATACAGTGAGTATCTGCCATGGGTTATATACAATAAAGTCTGTCTTAACGTTTTCTTTTGATAATGGAACTACAGGCTGTGAAAAGCTAGTATTGCTGCAGCATTCAGCTATACCTTCTGCAGGCAAAGGGTAATGATGTGCTGATAAATCACGGAATGCTGTCCTGTAAGAGAGGTACATAACCAACTAGATTAATTCCTCTGAAATCTGAGCGACATAGGTCTGAAGTGCTCATGGAAAATGAGTATGTTTGGAAAAAAGCAAGTGTTTGGGAGATACCTTATCTGAAACAGACTTGTATGTCAGCCAGGTCTCTTCTTCCCTGTTGTGTGAATGAATTTAAAAGAAGATAAATCTTTGCCTTGCTATAAACCCTACTGAATTGTGTAGCAGGGTGGGTGGGANAATGTGAGCCATTTAGAAAGGATAGCGTTAATCCTCAACCTGTACAGCACATAATCCAGTCCTGAAAAAGGAGGTTTGCTAGGCCTTACAGGACTCAAAAAAGCAAGTCTGGACTATTAGGATCATGAGCATATCTCCAGAATAATTTTCTGTCTACGTCTGTCATGCTACAGTCATTTGCTGAAAGGTCAGAAGTACCTGGCTGGAAGGTAAAAGTTATTTCCAAGTATAAAACCTCTTGAACAAGTAACTTTTTGATTCAATTTTAATGTGGGATGACTTCTATTTGCATCCACGTAAGTTTTCATACTGCTTCGAGTTAAACTGCTATGAAATATTTATCCCTTCACTTGCCCTGGTTTTAATGAGGAAGACACATTGGAAATACAAATACTGGATGGACATCATAGTGATAATACCCAGTGAATCCAGTTGAACTTTTCAAGTGTTCTGGACTGGATGTTAGCTTGGAAATGCCCGCAGTGCTTGGAAATGCCCTCAGTAGTTGTTATATTTGCTTTTTGCTGTTTGCCTGATTGCACTGTTCATCTCCCATCTCCTAGGATAGCATGTGGGACCATGCAGCAGGCTGTGTGTAGGAACAGAAGTTTTCAGTAGTTGCTGTACTCTACTTGCCAGAGGCAGCAGCTCTTTCTTTGTCTTCTATCACATGCAAGGTTGTAGCAGATCAATCAGTAGTCTGGTGGCCAGTTGGGTGAACTGAATTATACTTATGCCTAAGTAGAATCAGAAGTGCAGAAACTGTAAATATTAAAATTGTCTTTGTTGTCCTATGCTAAACTCGACCATAACACATAGCAAACTCTTTGTTCTCTTTACATTGCTCATTTCAGGAATTATTTCAGGTGCCAAGGCCTTTTATTTACTTGCCACATAAACTTCTGTAGTGCTTATCCAGAGTTTGAGCACTGAGTATTTGAATTCAAGGAATTTAGCCCTCTCTGATTTCAATGACTGAAGAGTGAGAGATGTGACCAAGAAGATGCATTTTTACCTCCATGAGCTGAGCTGATCTGTCAGCACAAAGAAGAAAGCTGTGTACGGTCAATGAGAAGACAGCGTTTGGTGTTAAAGTACTTCCCCACTTGAAAGGCACATGAAATGCAGTTCCAGAAGAACAATTTAAATAAGGCCTATACTTAACAGACTGGAAGCCTTCTCTTGCAGTGATCATTTATGCCCAATGATCATTGGGAATTTTTTTTTGTTCATAAATTGCGTCTTTCAAATGACTCTATCCTTATTTATACACAAAGGAGAGCTGCATGGTAGATCTTGGTCTTTCCTTGATGATGAAACCCTGTTGCTAGTATTAAGAACCTCCAGCAAAGTCATTTTGTTGATTTTAACCAAAAGCTTCTAATGCCAGACTGGATATAAATAAATAAAATGTAGGCAGTTAGGTCATTCTGTGCTTACAGCATATTTCCTTTTTTTTCTTTCCAGGTAATTTTGAAAAGGAATATGATGATGTGACAGTCAAAATGATCTTTGCAATTGTCCAGATTATAGGATTCTTCAATTCTATTTGCAACCCTATTGTGTATGCTTTCATGAATGAAAACTTCAAGAAAAACTTTCTGTCTGCCCTCTGCTTCTGCATTGCCAAAGAAAACGTGTCTCCAACCAGGCAACTTGGCAACTCGGGGATTAACATGAGGCGGCAAAAGGCAAGTGTTTCTCACAGAGATCCCACTGACTCGGACGAAGCCAGGAGGGAGGCATTCAGTGATGGCAACATTGAAGTCAAGTTCTGTGATCAGCCATCTTCCAAAAGGAATTTGAAAAGGCACCTTGCCTTATTCAGCTCTGAGCTTACTGTGAATTCTGCGTTAGGAAATGGACAGTAACATAACAAATATTTTGAGAATGGAAAAAAAAAAAATCTCTTTATATAACTCTGAATAAGCCATTTAAAATAGTTTTCTACTTTGCATGCTGAAATGAGGGGAAAATATTTTGTGGATTATAATAAATTTTGGGATATTGGTTGAGAAAATGTAGTGTATATTCCGTAAGGATGGAGAGTAAAACTTTGGCAAATGTTATTACTGTGTGATTTCCAGAAAAACCAAAACCAACCACCATGTTTTTCTTCCTAAGCTGATTTAGGGCTTGTTTGCCCTCTGCATTAGGTGAACTGAACAACTATCGCTTGCTGTGTTTATTCTGTGTCTGGGTGCTGGCACACTGCTGGACCATACATGGCTGAATGCCAGCAGACGGGAGCTATGGAGAGCACACATTTTTTGACAACTTTGAAATCTGACGTGGGTCTAATGTAAGACCTGCTCTCTGCAGCTCTGTGGACAGAGGAGCTTCAGAGCCGAGTTCAGGAAAGAATGCAGACTGAGATTGATTTATTTTTTTTAAATAAAATTGCATGTGAAATGTCCACCTGGAATTTGACCCTTTGGAGATACATTGCGTGCATGTTCAGATTTTGTTAACAGGAAGCATATTAGGAGTTCACAATGCATGCATAATTAATGTGCTGTTTTTACAGGTTAATTCTTGGGTAGAAATTTAAATGCCATTATACTGCCCTGTAAACTGCATTGTTCTGCTGAAAAATGTAGAAGTTGAGAAAGTGCTGCGTGAGAGCGTGCAGGTGCTGGCAGTGTGGTCTGTAGAGTAAGCACTAAATAGCTTAGTCATGCTTGACTTATGGGCTGAAAGTATGGTATTGCCATTTTCTGGAGGGATATAAGGGCTGGACTCGGAACCTGTTGTGGTGTTACTGAAGACTCTCAATTGAATATCACTGTTATTTGACCAGACGCTTCTCTGAAGACATGCATGAATTTTTCTGGGGCTGAAATCCACATAAATTCAAAACATTTTTGCTCTTCATATGTCAAACTGAAAAATTGCAAAAGGATGCTTGCAAATGTGGGACTGCGTGTAAAGTGTGACCTAGAATGGTAACTGTGATCTGATCTCATAAGGGAGGCTTTGAAATACATAATTTGCTAGTCCGGCTGAGATGAGGTTGGATCCTTAGGCTGGCCTGTGAAATGTTGGTGCTGTCTTCTGTCATTTCTTACCTCACCTAAGGGACCTGGGTGTTCCCTTGGCAGAAAATTTTAAGGTTCTTTTACATCGCTACTTTACACATCATTGTAAATGTAAATTTAGTCAGATTTATCCTCGTAGGACACTTCCTTGTATTGGAAGTTATCTAATCCTTTTGTAATGTTTACAGATTTCCATTGGGTAAGTATTCTGATGCTGCTTTGTGACATATTCCTAATTTATGTACATATTATTTATATTGTATCTGATATGCCCCCATAGGTAGGTGATGATTCCTGACTTGCTCTGGCAGCCAGGAATTAAGAGCACTCCTATTTACATACACATATTATTTAGATAAAATAACAATTTTGGCGACCTGTGTCTGGGTAAAACAACATGAGCAAAGTCAGGTTCTGCTTTAGACAGCCATGCAGATGTGGCCCTGTGCATTGACTCTGGATAATATTGTGAGCAACAGCTACAGTTTTTCCCTGCAATTGCAACTGAGACTTCCTCTGAAGACCATTTCTTTTTTAGCTTGCTTTCATCTTTGTAGACAAGGGTCTTTCATTAAGTTTTCTACCCTGGAGAATAGGGGCTAGTAGTTTAGTATTACAGTTTTCCGCAGCTGCTGTAAAGTTTATCTTGCTGATAACTGTGTTTTGACAGATTCTGCAACTGAAAAAAAGTTTAAGCTCTTTATTTATTTGCATTTCTAATTTAAATGACAGATTTTAACAAAAACTTTCAAGTATTTTATGTTTTTATTTTGTCTTGTCTGTTTCTTCTGTTGTCTCAGAATGTGATGTCGATGAGTAACTGTTGTAGCTTTGTATTAATTTCTTCATTAAAATTTTTTTGGTGCTGCTGTGTTTCAGCACTGGAAGCATCTGCTGTAAACCTCGTTCTTTGAGTCTCTCTGCTTAAAGATTCATATAAGCTTATATGTGCTTTTTTAGTGATTGAATTCTAGTCCCACTACAGGTGTCAGCTGTTACTGTAAGCCTGAGAGATGTGATTTAAAGGACTTTACAGAATAAGTTGCAAGAGGGGAAAGAAGGTCTTCCAGTCTCTTGGTAGGAGAGAAGTGGTAAATGTTTCAGCATAGATATTTGTGACTACACTTTGATTAAATATAAAACAAACTGCTAAATACAGTTCTCACACTGTCTTTAATAACAATGTTATTTGTGCATTTTTGACAGAATATTTTTTTCAGAGCCAGATAACCTTGTGAGAAGCCTTAGCTGCAGGGAATAGAAAACACTTCATTGACTTAAATAGAACCCAGGTTTTGTCTATGGATGGCTTTTTTTTTTAATATGTCAGATCTTCAGCTTTGATTTAACTAACAAAACAAATTGTTCTATTGAATCATGTCAGCTGTCAGTCATGGCAAGTAGCCAGCTTCTTGCAGCGGCTCATATGTGTTTGTGAGTGTGTGGTTATAACAGAGCACTGCAAGCTAGTGACAACTAGCCTTGCTGAGGACAGAACAGCCCTGCTGTCCTCCCAGCTTGCCTGCTTATTTCTGTCTTATATGAACAGAATTGCATGGTGAATATGATCAGAAAAACTTCTGACTAATGATTTCAGTGGTGAACAGAAATGTAACCATGCTTGTTTCCCCACACTGAGAGCATTTTTCTAACCTGTTGTGCTCTTTGAGGAAAAATGCTTCTCAAAGTCTCTTGCTAATATCTTAGTCACAAATCACTTCTTTGACTTTGCTCACATTACAGCTGAGAATAAAATAAGTTTCTCTTTAAGGGGCTAAGCCTTAAAGTTATGATGAGGTGATGCCATGAAGTGGCACGTGGATGAAGACAGGAGCCTGAAGGGATACACTGAACTGAACAGACGATCTGGAAATTTGAATGGACCAGGAAGAAGTGTTAGATGTGTGGTCTTGCTCAACTGAAATCAGTATAAACAAGGAAAACAGTGAGTAGAAGGGAGTGAACCCTCTCAGTTAACTGTCTGTTACAGTGGCTCTGCTACAGAGCTCTGATTCTTGCCAGAGGAGGGAAGGTGGCAAATATTGAGAGAGATACCATCCTGGCAGCATTTTTTTTGGGGGGTATTGGTATTAATTTCAGAGGACACCAGACAGATTAGTTTGTGGGTATGGCTTTAAACTACTGGGCTGTAATACTTTGTCATTAATAGACAGGGAAATATGCTTTTATTGAGGAGACTCGAGGCTGGTATGGGCTAGCACGCTGCTATGCAAGCATTAAATAAGCTGAAGATGATGAACAACGAAACAGCTTGCACTTCCCCTATAGCACTGACAATGTTTTCATAACACATTTGTGGTACTGAGTGAGGGAGTATTTAGTTGCAGACCAGATGTCCACTTAAATTTTCATAGTTTCATTCCATTTTCAAGTAGGCTTTGATTGTTCCCTAAGCAAGTATAACAACTTGTAGTAGAGAAGATGGCATGTCTGAAACCAGCAGTGTCTACTCAGAACATCCTCAGCCAAATCCTCCATAAAATCCAACCTCCAAAGATGATCACTTAGCTGTTTAAGACTTTAGGTTATGGTCTGTGTTTTGAGGAGCACTGGCTAGGCTTTGCAGAATGAATTTGTGTAAAGATCTGCAAGTTGCTGGTTCTCAGTTAAGAAAAATAACACCTGTCTCTTGCTGAAGCTAGTGAGGTCTGGTAGAATACCCATGGAATATTGTCTTTTTTTGGAGGAAGTGGTGGTGGTAAGGATTTAGTAGGGAGCATGCCCTGGGAGATGTTGGAGGGAAGGGTGGACAAATGCTTGAAGGCTGATGATAGGAGCAAAGCAGTGATGGACTGTTGAAAAAGCACATGTAAGTAAGTGCAAACTCTTGTCCAGGATTGATTGGTCTGAGGCTTGGCTGTGAAGCACAGTAGAAGGTCCTTTGCTTAGCTTTGCTGAACAAGTTGTTGAGCTGAGAGTATGTGAAGCCATGTAATAAAACAATTACATTTTTGGGTTTTGTTTCTTAAAATATTAATGGCAATTCATGGAGGTAAGACAAATACGAATTGAGGCATAAGGTGAAGATTTTTTTTTTGAGCGTTAGAAGATAGCAATTAAATATTGAATATCAGCCTGTTTCAAGGAATAATGGATGCAGCCTTGCTCTGTGTCTTATGATTGCCAAGCCAGCGGAGATGTACTAAGGGAGCACATCAAGAAGGTAACCATAGAAACTCCAATGCCTTCCCATGATTTTACAGGATGTTGAACATATTGCTTCTCATTTTCTGGCAGTTTATTATATTGTAGGGCTTTTTCAGCACATTCACCTCCTCTTCTGGTGATATTCTGAAATCTTTGTCCTCTGGGCAGTCTATGATCACTTTCAGAATTCCTGGGTGACTGAGGCTTCCTATCTGAGCATTCTGTGTGATCAAGGCGACCTGCTTACATCATGCAACTGATGCTACATGGAGGATAGAGGGGAACCTCCCATTGAACATCCAGCCCAGCACCAGCATTGGGGGTGCCAGGAGGAGCTGTGCTTCAGTACCAATCTCTTCTGAAGCCGCTTGAACCCCTTCATATGCTTTTGAGATCTCTATTTTTATTTGCTGTATAACGGGCCTCAGATCCTCTGTATCCCTGACTTCAAAACTGAGGGGTCAGCCTCTACTCTCCCCTGGTGCTTTCTGCCAGAGATTCCAGGTAGGGCCATTCTAATCCCTGCCTGTAGTGTAGAGTATGTTTTTTTTCACATCTGGGCTTGTCTGTATTGGCCCAAGGGCTACTGCATGGACTGTTTACTTGTTGCTCAGGGCCCCATTTAAAATCGTTCTTTCAGGTCACTTGGTAGAGAGGGCTTATAATCAGACCATAATTTAGAATATGCATTCTCCAATGCACTCACAGAACCTGAGAATGCTTGTGTTTTCTTTTTGTTAGTTGGAGGAAACATAGCTGTTCTGTGTATCCACATCCATTGGGATCTGGTGACATCCATCTTGCCATTTTATTCCCAAAAACTAGTTCTCCTGTGTAGGTCCCTTGCCCTTACTTCATTTTATGGCAAAACTGGAACTCTATCCTAGTTGAAACAAGGACATAGCTTACTAGCTTATGATTACTGCTGTTTGCATAGGTATTGTTTCCTGTTCTGGGAATTTGGGGTTTAGCTCTGTCTTGTCAAAAGTAGCAAGTTTTGGCTTGTAGTGACTAGAGCTGCCTTACCCAGATCTCATTTTATAGGAGCATGAATATCTTTTTTAAAAAAACCCTATATGATGCTTGCATTAAAAAAGAATTTTAAAAAATCACCCTGGATTAAATTAGTATTTAAGGCACTCCTGACTTGGTGGAGTTGGAGTGAAGCTTGGCACATTTCTTCAGACTGAGCAGAACTAATGGTGAAATAGGTGCTCACCTTGGGTCCAGCAACCCATCTGTAACTGTGTCGTAAGAACATCTGGAGGAATAAATCAAGACCATTGCAGTCTGCTCTGTTCCAGAGTTAAATACTGTTTTATTATGAGAATTTACCCCCCCCCCCCCAAATTATTTTCAGCTGCCTAAAGGAGTACAACAAAAGCAAGGTCAATCAAAAGTAGTAAAACCTGGTTCCTTTCGTTCCTAGAAACAAAGACCAACAGTCCTGCAAGTCAAGTTGGGATAGCATCTGTTTTGCTGCAAAAGTGCTGTCCTAAAAGCCAGCATTGTTTTTGAATATATATAAAAATATATGTTCAAAAAAGGCTTCTAGAAATTTAGTAGAGGTACAAACAACCTTTTAGAAATTATGTCTCTGCTTCGTAGCACGCTTAAAGCTCAAATCAAGAGTTGAAAGATGTCTGCTGATTGAGAAATGTTACTTGAATGTTTTTGCCTGGTCAGCTTCCTGTGGAATACCAAGCTTCCTATGAAAAGCACTCCTGTAAATTTCTCCCACCCACCCATCATC
>VZTU01004424.1:44324-67080 GCA_013400835.1 Zapornia atra | reverse complement strand
ACGCCCCTGTCCTTTTCCCCCCCCCCCCCCCCTTTTTTTTATTGCCTTCAAAGCAGAAGCTTCTTATTTCTCATTCCTTGGAAAAATCATCTTGAAACCTTTGCCCCAAACATCGTCCATTTATGTCACTTGCTGGTGAAAAATGAGGAAACCCCAACTTGAAATGAGCCCACTAAAAAAGCATTAGAAGTAAGTATTCCAGGACGTATCAAGAGAAACAACTTCAGAACTTCAGGAATGTTTCCAAGTATTTGTGTGTGGTTTTTTAAGCAGCCTGATGTTAACTGGACTGCAGAAGCACTTGAGGGGTGTGTATGTGTTGGGGAGGCTTGGAAATACTCAGCCAAACTTTAATTCTTTGTTTGTTCTCATTTGCAAAGGTGCCCAGATTTAGATAAGAAGGTAAAAACTCCAGGTGCATCTACAAGTCCTTTCACTCTTTCAAAAGGAAGAAATCATTCATCTGTATCTCTACGTTTTTTCAGCCTTTGCACACTCATTCCTGGATAATTGCTGATCTATAACGCTACCACTTTTAGGCACAGCTTCCCTGTCAGCACAGTGTCAGTCCATCCATTTCTTCTGTTAACAGAAAGTATCTTGTCTCATGGAGCATTGCCAGTTTTTTGGGAGGGTTTTTTTTCTCCAGATGTCCTTTTATTTAGCACCTGTAATGAGAAACATGTAATTAAACTGCTGAAGATTAAGTCTGTCTTTATTTCAAAAATCACGTTCACGCTCAGAAAGCCTTAACCTATTTCTTATACGCTCTGACCACAACTTTTCTCATCCAAAATAACCCCCTGCAGCTACATATCATTTTTTGGTCCCACTGCACAGTGACTTAACCATATTTCTTTGATTACCTATTATTTTGTTTGGTATAATCCAAGTTAGCCTCCTGTAAATTTACTTTCATACCTAGTTCTGTTAATGGTTTTTCTTTTACACTTATAAATCTGTTTGTACTACCACTGTTCGAGCAGTTCTTGTTAGGGTGATATGATTTTTTTTCCCAGTTGTTATTAGGAAATGGTTATGTGACTTTGAAAAAATGAAATATCTTGGAATTTTTTACTGTTATGAGTTAATGTGCTTTTCTCTTTGTGCAATGCTAACAGTGGAAATGAAATTTAAATGAAAGATAGCATGAAGCAATTGTATTTTAAATACTACATCGCTGTTTTCTGATACAGTCTTACATGGTGCATCTAGGAGGTTTGCTTGGGAATATACATAAGCAGTGCAGCTCACTGGGTTTGGTTGCTGTTTGTGGAATATGGACAGTTTATGAAAGGGACCCTATCCCAAAATGACGTAGTAGTTGCTTACATTGAAATACTTTTTTAGATCAGCACTCTTCTTACAGGAAAACATCTTTTTTTTTTTTTTAAGTTTCTGCTTGAAACCTCATTTTAGCTTTCAGTTCACATGTTCTCGTTCCAATGGCAGCACTTTTTTTCTAAACTAATCACACCCAGGTTTCTTGGGAGTCTCTTATCAGGTAAGTTTAGTGCTCACTTGCTTATCGTCCTTCACTCCTGTATCCCTAATCTTTTCCAAACATTCATGATTAAATCGTGTGCAGTGCTTCAGCAGAGGCTTTAACAGTGCATCATGGAATAAATATTAGTCTTTCCTGACAGCTATATCTTTGTTTACTTTATTTGCCAGAATACATGTGCCTTTGGATGCTTAACTTTCTTTTTGTACAGAATTCAAAATGCGTAAGTATGGATTTTCCTGCCTCTTTATAAAATTGAGTTTTTGTTTTGCAGACTTGAGATGATTTTTTCCTACATCTTAAACTTACAGCTTGGATCACATTCAATTTCTTACTCGGACCATCTCTTCCCCCTGCCCTCAAGCAAGGTCTTAAATAATTTAAAATATAAGGC
Source organism: Zapornia atra (assembly GCA_013400835.1). Taxonomy (NCBI): domain Eukaryota; kingdom Metazoa; phylum Chordata; class Aves; order Gruiformes; family Rallidae; genus Zapornia; species Zapornia atra. The sequence goes on along the minus strand of VZTU01004424.1, from coordinate 65,182 downwards.
AAGATGTCTGCTTTTCTCTCGGTAATGTCTTGGTAATACTTGAGAAGGATTTCAGGCTTTTTCAGCGTACTTGTAGCTGATTTGTGCATCCCTTTGATTTTCCCTTCTAAATGAAACAGGTGTCCTTGATACTTGTATTTATGCCATGCTGATAGGTATTCTAATATGTGCACATACAGTTGTTACAGGATCAGATGTAGCTTTCCAGTGGTATCACAAGTGCACTGTTTAACTTTCTGCTTCAACACTTAGTCAAGCAAAAATTCTAGAAGACTGAACTGTGTTTTCTAGCACTGAAGGATGAATTTTTGACTAAATAAATAAAGCAGAAGCATGTTGACTTTTCATATCCATCCCACTGGAGGGGGAAAAGTTTGAATGTTTGGGTTTTTTTTTTTTTGGTTATGTTCTTCAAGCCAGTCTTTTTGCAGGCAGATATTTGCTGATGATGTTACAATAGTCACTGAATAATGTTCATTATTCACAAATAGTGAATAACTACAACCATTTTAGGAAAAAATATGTCAGTTTGTAAAAGAAAAAAGGTCAATAGATTTTTAAAATTTTTCTTTAACATAACTTTTCTCTTAATTTACATTTTTAGGCTGTGCTCATTTGGGACCTGAAGTTTTGAGTCCATCTAGCAAAGCTGGTTTTGATCTTACTACAGTGAAGTTCTTCCTATTACTAGTATTTTTTATTTTGGTCGTACCCCCAAGAACTTACTGATTTAAATCCTCATTGCCATGCTTATCAAAGGAAAGAAATGTTTCCTTCAGAAGTCAGGTTTGAGAGAGTGAGAAATGGGCCTGAAGATTAATTTTGTTACAGAAAGACAATTTGCAAAATTATGCCCCTGTTTACCAATACACAGACAACAAAGGCCCTGGGGGGTGTGTGTGTGTGAAACCAAGACCAAAATTCCTGCTGTTTTTGGAGCAAAAAGTAGAGTTTACGAATAACAGTAACTCCAGTATAAAACAGTTTTGCATGATTACTGTTTCCTGGGATATATTTTATATATCCCTGTCTGAAGTAAAGTGTGCAACAGAGGTGTGATGAAAGGCTAGGGGTATGAATACTGCGAAGGATATTGCTCAGGTTGGAGCTTGTATGCTTTCTGTTGTGAAACAGATTTGATTTCAAGACAGGCGGTGGAAGAGGTTTAACTGTGGTAAGATAAATGTCCAGATTGTGCTGTGAAGGGTTGAGAACTGCTAACTGGACTATGGATTTGCTCAGTGAAGAGGCTGAATTATAGTTCTCAATTTGTATGAGGGGTGCTTTCTGTATTCTGCTTTTTGATATTCCAGTGACGTCCTGGGGAACCTTGTGCTTTCACAGAGTCACTGCACTTTGCAGTTATCTATTGCTAGATCACTCTTCCCTAACAATCAACTTCGCTTAGTGGGAAGTCAGGATTTAAATTATGCCTTTGGCCTCACTCCTTTTTCATGCCTCATCATCACCGTGTATTTTTCACTTGGTCCTTCCTTTTTTTTTCATCAGCTCTATTGAAGAAATTCCTTGTTTCCTGTGATGTGCCCCCTCCCTCCCCCCCTTAACACTCTTGTACAGATTGGAATAACTAGCTGATGAATTTTGGTGGCAAAGTGAAACTGTCCTGTGTTTTAGAATTTGTATTTCATCAAAGCTGACTATCAGATGCATGAACTACATTTGCAGTTCTTATTCCAGGCTGTCTGCACCTCTAGGAAGAACTTGCCCACTGTACTCATTATGGCTGGCTTGCATATGGTAAGAAAATTTGCATTTATTGAGGCATTTGCAGTTACCTTGCAGTTCGCAAGGCCAATGGGATTCTGGGCTCCATTAGAAGAGAGGTGGCAGCATGGACAGGGAGGGGATTGTCTCTACTCTGCCCGCCTGAGGCCCCATCTGGAGTCCTGTGTCCAGAGCTGGGGCCCCCAATACAAGAAAGATGTGGAACTGTTGGAGAGGGTTCAGAGGAGCCACAAAGAAGATTAGAGGGCTGGAGCACCTGCCCTACAAAGAGAGGCTGAGGGAGCTGGGCTTGTTGAGCCTGGAGAAGAGAAGGCTGCGGGGGGACCTCACTGCAGCCTTCCAAGTCCCCTGAAGGGAGCAGGAGGGGATTCAACTTTTTAATAGGGTAGACAATGGCAGGACAAGGGGGAATGGATTAAAACTAAAGGAAGGAAGGGTTAGATTAGATATTCGGGGGAAGCTCTTTGCAGAGAGCGTGGTGAGGTGCTGGAATGGGCTGCCCAGAGAAGTAGTGGATGCCCCGTCCCTGGAAGTGTTCAAGGCCAGGTTGGATGGGGCCCTGGGCAACCTTGTGTAAATCCAGGCCTGGAGGTTGGTGTCCCTGCCTGTGGCAGGGGGGGTGGCGCTCTATGATCCTTGGGGTCCCTTCCAACCCAGACCATTCTATGATTCTATGATTCCTGCGTTAAGGGAGCTGGAGATGCGCTCAGAGGAGTGCGTGCAGCTGTCAGGCAGGTACTTGGCATCAGGCCTCAGTGCAGCTGTAATGACAGCGAAGGTGGTGAGATGTGGAGTGAGGAGAGGTGCTGTGGGCCAAGCAAGGCAGCACTGGTAGAGTTGTGAAGGCCCCTGTAGTAAAATCGATCAGCGTCATTTGACATTGTTGGCATAAACAAGAGATGTTTTTTCTGCCTTTCCATCTGACCCACTGAGTATGTGAAGAAAATGTTACTTGCATCAGCTGAAACTTCCAGGTGCCTATTAATGCTCTCTTCCTGGTAACTTGCATATAGGATACATTGTTATTAATTAGTTTGATTTTCTATATTTCTATTTGCATTCTATTGCTAATGCTATTTACTGGCTTATTTCTGTTTATGTATTATATCTCTGGCTTTATTTCTAGTTTGTAGGAAGTGAGGCTTCTCACGATGTGCCAGCTGCACTGGGAGAATTGATTTTTCTTGCTTCAAATAACAAGTGTGGATGTCCATCTTGATTGTACAGATGACAGGTAAACTGTGTCTTATAAAAAGATCCGGTAATTTTCTTCTGGGAGTCTGTAAAATACACTCTGTATAGTGTCTTGTGTGTGTGTGACAACAGAAATGTCATGTTCTGCTTCTCACTTCTGGCCGCTAACATATGGTTTCCATAGGCACATCTGTTAAGCACCTGACTTAGCTGTTGCTTTGTTTGGTCTATAGCTGAACGGCCTTAAAGACTGAGAAACCTGAGAGCAAATAGCTAGAAAATACATAGCACCTTCATGGATAAAGTATAAAAATACATCATACTAAAGCAGCGTCCTTAGACTTGAATTTTAAAGAGCAGTTTTGTGGCAAACACCTGAAAAATCTCTGCCTACTGCAACCGTGTCCAGTTGTGTTGTGACCTTGCTCAGACTGTAGATGGCACTGTTCCTGCACATGAAAAGCCATCTTGAGCTAGCTCTTCAGTCACCTTACTCCTAGGAGAATTGTTACGCTACAGGCTTTTGAAAGCATGTATTTGATAGGGTTTGATAGACCTTATCTCTCCCTAGAATCAATATCAAGAAGAAACATGAATAAAAATTTTGGAGGGAAGGTTTAGTTTAGGTACTGGGGGAAGCTCTTTGCAGAGAGCGTGCTGAGGTGCTGGAATGGGCTGCCCAGAGAGGGAGTGGGTGCCCCGTCCCTGGAGGTGTTTAAGGCCAGGTTGGATGGGGCCCTGGGCAACCTTGTGTAGCTCCAGGCCTGGAGGTTGCTGGCCCTGCCTGTGGCAGGGGGTTTGGAACTCTATGATCCTTGGGATCCCTTCCAACCCAGACCATTTTATGAGTCTATGATTTTCTTTCTCCTTTGTGCAATGGTGCTTTGAAACTCCTTGGTTACCCAGCTCATTCTGATAGTGCTAAGAAAGACCGGGTCTCCTATTTCTGTTCCCAGTGAGAGCTGTGTGTGACAAGGAATTTCTTAAAGGACTGCATTATTTTCATCTTCAGGGTTTCTCTCATATTTTCTGTGATACTCCTAATGAGGTTACTATAGCCATGATTTGTTTTGAGGATGCTGAAGTTGAGAGCTGACACTTCTACAATTTTGTCAGTTTAAACATTAAATCCACTCTTGGATCTTTAAAATGACATTTTTCCCTACAGAAAGGCAGGGAAGGGAATGGGTCTGCTCAAAACTATTTGAGCAATATAGCAATATACATAAATAATTCTCTACAGCGATTTCTAGGTTTCTTAGGTTAGCTAAATGTTCAAGTCCCACCCAAGGCATTGCTGTGTTGGGGGAAGAGAGGTTTAGGCTGTCAGCTGGTCCCGGAAATCAGCAATGTTTAGGGATGGCATCTTCTTGACTCATTGCAATGGTATCTTTCCTAACATGCCTCTCTATTTGGGCTACTTTTATACTATTTTTGCCTATCAGGAGTGACTAGTCATGCATATCTTGTGATTGGTGTAAATTTTCATCACTTTGTTTTTAGAGGTATAGGCTAACAGAAATTCAGAGCCTATGCTCAGTGAGGGATGGTTGCACCTTGGAGGCAGGTAGCTTTTGGGATGGAGGGGTGTTTTTATATTGTAATGATATTATAATGAGCAAAAGTTGACCTAAAGAACAAGATTTTGACAGGAAAATAGTGAATCACTAACTCTGTTATGGTTCAGTTCTCATTCAGGGCACAAACAATTCAGCTTCATAGTACCATAGTACACCAGGTCCCCACAGATCACAGAGGCTAGCCACGGTGTCTCCACTCTGCTCTGCCCTCTGTGTACTGTTCTTTCAGTGTTAGCACAGCAAGCACTCTTGATGTTGCCAAGCTCCAAGATTGTCCAGGGAACTTTTTGTGAAATGGACTCCCAGCATATCTGCTGCTCTTCACCCTGGAAGCTTCTTGAATGCTGAACCTTTCCTTAAGTGTGAACCACCTCCAGTACTTATTCCATAACGAGGGAGTGTACAGAATGAGGCCCTCTGGGCTTAGCCATGGCCTGAAATGCTGGAAGGACAAAAACCTGAGCTAAGGAGTTAGAGCTGACCAAGGATCAATGGGATAAACAATCCAATAGAAACTGGGTTTATTGGCTTTTTTGTGTCTTACCTAAGATATTTTAAGTTTTCCTTCCTGAGAGGAACATCTGAACCTCAACCTCTTTGCTTTTGAAAGCAGTTTTCCAAAACAAATACCACACATAGGTCAATCTGTATTGTTTCTCAAACTCAGCACTTGAAGTATAAATTAGGGAATGGATCAAAACCAAAAAAGAGATCAAGGCTCTCTGAAATCTTTCAGAGAACTAATTTACAGACTCTCTGGAGGGTACTAAAAAGCCCATAGCTGTAGACATCCTGCTTCCTGAATCTGGTGATACAGTGGGGGGAAGCCACAGGGGAAATGGAGGCTGCGGTGGGGAACAAAGAGTTATTTATTACCACTAAGATGAAATGTTAGTTCTGAAATAGTGAACTTCGAAACATCAAGGGTCTCAAAGAATGATCTGCTCTTATTAGTCTCCACAGAGTCACAGAACGTTAGGAGTTGGAAGGGACCTTAAAAGATCATCTAGTCCAGCCCCCCGGCCAGAACAGGGTAATTAAAGCATGTTATGCACAAAAGAAGTCTTTAAAGTCTCAGAAAGTAGGGAACATTGGCATTAAAGTTTAAAACTGAAAAAAATATCCTTGTGTGGAGAAATACAATGAGCATCTTGTTGAGATCAGCTGTAAAAACACAGGTCTTGCCTCAGTGATATAAGGTGATGCTCCACAAACAGTAGGGCAAAACTAATTTGAATCTGTTAAGACTGTCAATGGGGGGTAAGAATCCTCACTATCCAAGGTAACACAAACCATGACGAAAAAGTGGGAAGTCTTTCATAATGTGCATCGTGCTCAGGAAGGAGTTTGGGTATGTTTATAAAGTCTGAAGTGAAATAAAACCACTCTGCTGATGAGGGAGGAAGAACACTGAAGGACACAGCCACAAAAGTGGTTTATTTGCAAAGTAATTTGAAGAGGCAAAAGGCCTCATTAAATTTACACTAATCAGCTGTTTTGAATGGAAATAATTGATAATCCCATGCAAAACAAGAACACTGGTGTTTTGGCTTGTTCTGGTTTTGGTTCTTTTTGAAGAAACATAAAGGAAATGTTACTTTTTCTTAGCATGTATGTTTTCCTTGCCAAAGTAAACACACAGTTTTGAGAGTAAAGAGAAAAATATCAAGCAAGCTATTAATTAATTCGACCATCCAACTATAAGGAGGATCTAAAACACAGCCAGCACTAAAGGAAACTTTAGTCCTAGTGGCTTGTCATGGTAGAAACGTGGGTCAGATCTTCTTGGAAAGGATTGCTCTTTCAGGTTGTTGCATTTCTCGTTCCAGTCAATGGTTATGCCCAATGCTATTTTTCTTCCACTGCTTTTGCAGCAGCTCGCTTCCTGAGTTTTGATAGATCTTTGAGATCACAAATGCTCCCGGAGCTTTTGTTCCTAGAAACTGTGCTGTGGTTGTTGGTGTCTGGCTAGTTTCTGTCTGACAGATGGCCCCGAGCTATTGAGAAACTACCTTTTGCATAAAATACATAAAGCCTTATGCTAAATAGTTTTATTTTTACTCATCCATGCAGAATTAGTTGCTTATTCTAGGAAATCGAGACTGCTTCTTGGGGGATTGGTTTTGGACATGTTATAGGCTGTTAGTACCACTATCTTGGTTATAATGTACAAATCAATCAGATAAAGCACTCTGACTCTACCTGAGACCACAGGTGCATTTTGTATTAATGGTATACTGGGCAAATAGACCCAATATGAGATATCATAGAATGGCCTGGGTTGGAAGGGACCCCAAGGATCATAGAGTTCCAACCCCCCTGCCACAGGCAGGGCCACCAACCTCAGGCCTGGATCTACACAAGGTTGCCCAGGGCCCCATCCAACCTGGCCTTGAACACTTCCAGGAGCGGGGCATCCACTACTTCTCTGGGCAGCCTGTTCCAACACCTTACCACTCTCTCTGTAAAAAACTTCCCCCTAATATCTAATCTAAACCTTCCCTCCTTTAGCTTTAGTCCATTCCCCCTAGTCCTGCCATTATCTACCCTTTTAAAAAGTTGAATCCCCTCCTGCTTATAAGCTCCCTTCAGGGACTGGCAGGCTGCAATGAGGTCCCCCCACAGCCTTCTCTTCTCTAGGCTGAACAAGTCCAGCTCCCTCAGCCTTTCTTTGTAGGGCAGGTGCTCCAGCCCTCTAATCATCCTTGTGGCCCTCCTCTGAACCCTCTCCAACAGTTCCACATCTTTCTTGTATTGGGGGCCCCAGCTCTGGACACAGTACTTCAGATGGGGCCTCAGGAGGGCAAGATATGTAGTATACTTTTTTATTAAATCATCTCTACAGCCCTAATTCTGAATCTAGATATGCAGTTCAGTATGGTTTTGTGATGACAAAATGGTCAAACTCCCCCTTTTGTGGCTTAATTCTTGTTTCAGGGTCTCTTTATCCAGGCTGGATTATGTATGGACAATAAGGTTCATTAGCAGTTACATCACCTACTATTTGTTTTGCAAAGGTTTGATGGATTGTTTCAGCCTTCCTGTTTCTCATGAAGAATGAAATAAGTGAGAAGTGACCGTTTAAGGGATCCTGTCAAAGAAATAAGGGACAGTCCCTAGAAGCTAAAAATGAATTGTCCTTGGGTGCTCTTCTAGACTGCAGCATGGGCACGTGGGACTTGGCTGCTTGCGTCAAATGGGGCATTCTTTGGAAGCTGACATGGACAGGGGTGAGTCAACTAATTTCTGCAGCAATTCAGTACAGTGCACTGGCTGCTGGGCAATAAGCAATGCAAGTCACTACAGTTGGTGTACTTGAGTCTTTTTGGAGCAGGTGAGTGCTAGGTCAGTGATACGCCACTGTTAATCTGTGTGTCACCTGCTAAGGCTGTAAATCATACTGACTTCTCAGCGACTAGGAGAGGTTAGGCACTGAAATGTAACTTCTGTTGGAGAGCTCAAAGGTGTTTTTCAAACCTTCACTAACCCTTTTCTTGATGTGATGTTTTTGTTTTTCAAGAAAGGGAAATCCATGAGGAGATGGAAAGGGGAATCATTTTATTCAACACTAGCTTTGAATTCATACTTTATTTCATGCGGTGTCCATTAGAAAGGGCCTGAAGTGATAACTATGAATGAGGATACCACTGTGCCATTGTATCTCGTGATAACAGATATTTGGGAAACATGTGTCTGGCTTTTAGGGGTAGGTGTGATTGGTAAAGGAGACAAAACATCTTTCCTGGCATTAGTGTGGGACTGAAGTAAAGCTGATGGCTAATTTTGTTCTTCTAAACAGGACTTTAAAAAGGGGGCAGTGTATCTTCAGCTGATTACCACTGTGTAAAACATACAACCTGCAAATTTTTTGAGCCGATTCTTTCAAAGCAATGCCTAAAACTGACTTGCATTTCCCATTGCTGTGTATGTACTTGTTGCTTTCATTTGGGGCTGGAAACCAAATCCTATGAGGAGCGGCTGAGGGAGCAGGGGATGTTTAGCCTGGAGAAGAGGAGGCTGAGGGGAGACCTTACCACTGCCTACAACTACCTGGAAGGAGGGTGTAGAGAGGAGGGTGATGGTCTCTTCAGCCAGGTGACAGGAGACAGGACAAGGGGAATGGCACAAAGCTGTGCCAGGGCAGGGTCAGATTAGATGTTAGGAAAAAGACCTTCACTGAAAGAGTTGTCAGGGCCTGGAACAGGCTGCCCAGGGAGGGAACTGAGCCACCATCCCTGGATGTTTAAAAGATGGGTAGATGAGGTGCTCAGGTATATGTCCTTTAGCATATGACAGGAATAGTTGGACTCGATGATCTTAAAGGTCTTTTCCAACCTTGTGATTCTGTTCTGATTATTGCCTAGCTGCTTAATAGGCTGCACAAGTAAGCATGCTTCTGCCTGGATAATGGGGGGGAAGGAGGATTTTGGCTGATGCATCTCTAGTGACACCTCGTGGGATGTTTCATAGAATCGTCCGTAATTCAGTTTTCGTGAAGAAATAGAAAGAATTGTTGGGCAAAAATTTGCCCAAATACTCCGTGTGGGGAGCAGTTAAACTCCTTCACCCATCTATAGTTTTTCAGGATTGTCTTTGTAACTTTGTAGTTAGTAAGCAGCATGAAATGCACAGCATCAAAGTTGATACATGGGAACTGAGGACAGCAGAGATGTTAAAGATTACATTTTTGGGTAAGATTTCATGGTGATTGTTGAGTTTTCTTTCAATGCAGTTTCTGGAATTACTACTTTGAACCAAATTGGGTTTAAAATTAAGATTTTGGAACTAATAAATTATTTTAATAAGGAATTAGTCAAATGAGCTTGGCTGAAATGTATCAATTCCTAAGAATTGATTCCTGGGAGGAATATAAGGATGTTGCCAGGGCCTGTAGAGATGCAACTAGGAGGGCTAAAGCCCGCTTAGAAATGAAGCTGGCAAGGGACATAAAGGATAATAAGAAGAGTTTTTTCAGATATGTGAATAGTAAAAGGATGACCAGGGATAACGTCGGTCCCTTGCTGAATGAGGCGGGTGTCCTGGTAACAGGAGATGATGAGAAGGTGGAGATACTGAATGCCTTCTTTGCCTCAGTCTTTACTCCAAAGGCTACTCAGGACCCACAGATCCCGGACGAAAGTAGGAGTGGTTGGGGAACGAAGGGCTTCCCTCTAGTTGAGGTAGGGGTGGTCCAGGAGCGACTCAAAGGGATTGATGCACACAAATCCATGGGCCCGGATGGGATACACCCACGTGTGCTGAGAGAGCTGGCGGAGGTGATTGCGGAGCCGCTCTCTATCATCTTCGATAGGTCCTGGACTACAGGAGAAGTGTCTGAAGATTGGAGGATAGCCAATGTCACTCCAGTCTTTAAAAAAGGCAAGAAGGAGCATCCCAGTAACTATAGGCCAGTCAGCCTCACAGTCAGCCCACTTTTTCACAGTGAGGGTGACAGAGCACTGGAATAGGCTGCCCAGGGAGGTGGTGGAGTCTCCTTCTCTGGAGATATTCAAGTCTCCTCTGGATGCCTATCTATGTAATATGAGATAGGGAGCCTGCTTTGGCAGGGGGGTTGGACCTGATGATCTCTTGAGGTCCCTTCCAACCCCTATGATTCTGTGATTCTGTGATTTCTTTATATATTACAAGCAAAAAAAAAAAAGACTATTTGTTCAAATCCTACAGGTTTCATTGTTGTTGATATTCTCTACTGTTGTCTCCAGCATGAAGAGTCTTCTTGTACCTTTTTAACTAGAATGCTGGAAGGAGACAGCCATGCAGACTGGCCTTTGGATGAAAAGAAAGTTGAAAAGTTTCCATGTGGCTTTTTTATTTAACAAGTTCAGCATAAAGTCTGATGCTGCTTCCTCAAGACATCCTTGAAACATGATCAAAGTGATTTCTCCATTTTCCTCAACATTCATTGTTACTTAGATCAAAAAGTTCATGTTTACACCTACAATCCAGAAGGGGGTTTGAGTTCCCCAAGGCACAGGTCAGGACTGCACAGTTTCTTATGCACTGACAATTTCTGTACAGGCATCTAGTGACTTGCTCTTCTCTTAAGCTGTATGCTCTTGTACTTGGGCCTTCCAACAGGCTTAGCAAGGCTGGCATGCTCCATGAGTGTGCTAGGTAAATTGTCTTCTAAGAAACTTTACTGTTGCTAAAGAGGCAGTTTGGAGGAAGACTATGAAGCCTGGTAAATAGGACTTATAGGCTATAGGTGTGCTGGCCTGGCAATGGAGCGTCTCAGGGCCTTGAGCTAGCATTTGCTGTGGGTGTTGCTTAATAAATAGGCAATTATTTATTCCTCACATATCTTCAGTGTCCTGCACTTGGGACATAACAACCCTGTGAGGGAAGAGTGACTAGAAAGCTGCCTGGCAGAGAAGGACCTGGGGGTGTTGGTTGACTGCAGGCTGAACGTGAGCCAGCAGTGTGCCCAGGCAGCCAGGAAGGCCAATGGCATCCTGGCTTGTGTCAGAAACAGCGTCACCAGTAGGTCCAGGGCAGTGACTGTGCCCCTGTGCTCGGCATTGGTGAGGCTGCACCTTGAGTGCTGGGTCCAGTTCTGGGCTCCTCACCATAAGAAGGACATTGAGGTCCTGGAGCGAGTCCAGAGAAGGGCAGCCAGGCTGGGGAAGAGGCTGGAGGGCAAATCCTATGAGGAGTGGCTGAGGGAGCTGGGGGTGTTCAGCCTGGAGGAGGCTGAGGGGAGACCCTATCACTGCCTACAACTACCTGAAGGGAGGGTGTAGAGAGGTAGGAGATGGTCTCTTCAGCCAGGTGACAGGAGATAGGACAAGGGGAAATGGCTCAAGCTGTGCCAGGGCAGGGTCAGATTAGATGTTAGGAAAAAGTTCTTCACTGCAAGGGTTGCCAGGAACTGGAACAGGCTGCCCAGGGAGGGGATTGAGTCACCATCCCTGGATGTATTTAAAAGCTGGGTAGATGAAGTGCTCAGGGATATGGTTTAGTAGAGGATGGGTAGCTGGGGCTGGGGTGGACTGTATTGTTACTTTCAGCTGGTAGGTGAGAAGGAGAGAACTGTCTGTGCTAAGAAAACAGAATTCACAGAGACCTCAACAGCACTGAACTCCTCCCAGTAAAGAACTTGGGGTGCTGCTGATAAGCTGCCCTGCCCCTCTTGTGTTTCAGCGTGATGACTGGTGCTGTTGCCTTCAGAACCCAGAGGGACACTGAGAGAGTGGATATAACACCAGAGAAACAAGCAAACAAAAGAGTAGGTTTTAGGAAGTTTGTCTATATAAACCTTAACTGCATTATTAAACATAAGTCTAAGTGGACTAATAATAATAACAGCTTGTATTTTAGTTAGACTGTTAAGATTTTAATTAGCTTAACTGTTTCCCTGGATTTGAGATTGATAGCCTATACGGTACAGCTGAAAATAATTACTCTGTGAATTCTTTGTTTATACAATCAGACCCTCAGTCTTGCTCCCTGGAAAAAAAAGTACGAAAACATTTAATTGATCTTTCACAAGCAGCAGTTAAAATGGAAGCCCTGTAAATATCCTCCTGGCTTTTGATTCTTGACACAGACATTTTTTTTTGTTTGTTTTTTCCTCCTAAGGTGAAAGGGGAGTCATTTGAAGCAACCTCTCAATGCAGACCCAGCTACGAATTCAAGCTCAGGAGCTCTGATCCCAAAATGGCTTGCAACCCAGTGTGTTTTGGATGTATGGCTAGTTGATTTCAGCTGAATTTTGAAGACAGTTGCTGTAGTTTTCTAGAAGTGAAGCAGTGGTGGTAGGCCACAGGACAGTGATCAAGCAGTGCCTATGCTGCATGAGCACGCAGAAGCAGGTATGCAGTGGGGAATGTGAAATGAGATACTGGCAAGCAGGCATTGAAACTATGGGTGTGATCAGGGCCTGCCATAAGAAAGTCAGTTTTGCTTGGAGCACAGGGGAAAGTAGTCTTTGTCTGGATTGCATGGTACTACAATTGTTGTAATAGCTGGGACCTTTTAAAGGGGAAATTTTTGCAGAAAAATGCTGACTTGCTGAAATAAAATGTGTCCCACTGTCCCTTGCCATAAGAAAGTTCTCAGCTCTAGGAGGGAATGAGGGAAGACTGGGCTGCCACTGGGGCTGCAGGAAGGACGGAGGTGAGAGGGATACTGTGTCTGGATGTTGCTCTGCAGTGCTTCAGCAGCTGGCTGAGGTGCAAATGCAGCAGGGGCAGCAACAAATTCAGAGCAAGTTTACAAATCCCCCCTTTGAGACGTATGGATAACTCAGTATTCTGTAAGTCTTGCTCTGTATCCATTTCCCATATGTAATCCTACATCATAATTGAGCATAACTACTAGAACACAGAATCCTAATGCGTGCTAGGACCCAAGCACAGATTATTACTGTCGTCATAAACTGATTCTTTAACCACATCTAATTTGGTAGCCATGAGGTAAGTTTAGGCCATAATTTTTCAAAACCCTAAGAGATGTTGTCTCCAGTAATTCAATGTAGGTCTCTTGTCTGTTTTCAGATTTTTGGCTAAGTCTGTGGCAATCCTGCCACTTTGGTCTGCATATACACAAGAAGTTGAATTGATTATGGTACAAACGCCTCCTTTAGAGGCCAACAGTAAATCCAGAGCCATTCTATTCTGCATTGCTACTTGGGACAAACTTGTTACTTCAATTTGCAGAGCTTGTCATCAGCAGTTCTGTTCTCTATATTCCCTATTATTGCTGATATATTAATGGTAGTCTTTTCTAATTCACTCACTCACAGCCAAGGAAGGAACAATCTAACAGAACTATGGAATGCATAAGGCCTATCAGCTATAGCGTTACTGGTTCTCGTAGTCTGTCTCTGGGAAGTTCTCACCCATCCACCTTGTTCGTTCAGTTTGTGTAACTCCTAAGGTGCATGTTCCTATCCACCCTGCGGGTAAGGCTTTTTATGCTTTATTCCCACATAACCAGTACCACCCTCTTCCTTTTGGGACAATCTGATATCCATTCGCAAATTTGGATGATGCCCTATGGTGGTATTGCCAGAGGTGGTAGTTTTATTGGTAGTTATACACTTATCATCTGAAATGCCCTAGAGCTCACAGGTTAGCATTGCTCAAGTCTGTAAGTTTTGGATTTATCCACCGATTGTTTCAATTTGTTTTAAAAGGAATTGGGACTCCTATCAAAGGCCACCCTTCAGCACTTTGTTCTGGGAGGTGAGTACAAATCCAACACTCAGTTTTGTTAAGTACTTGTGTGAGGTACTAGACTAGTATCGGATGTAGATTTTGGTCCCAATGAGTCCCAGTTGATTCATGGCTACGAAAATTGTCATGGTTATAGCATAAAACTTTACAATAACTTACTTTCAACTCAAGCACTTAGTAAACTTTAGAGGAAGTGGTGGATTTTGCTCTACTGTCCATGGGGATGTAGCTCTTTGAAATCTAGAACAGTGTATCCAAGGCCCTTTTTCAGCCACCTTCAAGGCAGTGTAAGTAGTCAGTAAGACCTGGAAGGGACTTTGCTGCTTAGCTCTTAGTGGTTCATCTTTCCACATCTTGACATACATCTAGTCTCCTGGTTGAAACAAATGTGCCAGAACATCTAGTCCACTTGAACGATGCAGGACTACTGCATCCACTTTGAGTCTTGCCCAAAGCCAGCAGGTGTTGTCTGAGGTCTTGGCTTCTCTGTAGAAATAAATCTCCAGGAATAAAAGGCACTTGATAAGGTTGCCCATACATTAATTCATATGGCCTCACATAATTCTTTCCTGGTTATATTCTTAACTAAGACTATAGGTAAAGCTTGTAGCCAAGTTAAAGAAGCTTTTTGACCTATCTTACTCTATTGCAATTTAAGGGTCTGAATCATACGTTCTACTTCTTCCACTTGCTTGAGGTCTGTAAAGGGTATGAAGATCCCACTTAATTCCCCAAAATATTCTCCTATCATTTTAACCACTTCTGCAACAAAGTGAGGACCCCTATCTGAAGACATACCTGCTGATACACCACATTCATGGGCCATATTGGTACGACAAGGGTAGGCCTCTGGCTATCCAATAAATGTGTCTACCAAGACTAGGAGATATTTATAACCCCCCCATTCTTGGTAATTCAGGAAAGTCCATTTGCCAATACTCCCCTGGGGTCATTCCTGGTTTTATTACTCCTAAGATTACTTTTGCCTGTGTTAGAATCATAGAATCATAGGAGTTGGAAGGGACCTCGAGCGATCATCGGGTCCAACCCCCCTGCCAAAGCAGCTCCCCAGCTCATATTTCACAGGTCGGTGTCCAGGATTATTTCTTTTACAGATCTCATAGTTCTCAACTACTGATTTTACTGTCTTTGTCATGAGTGTTCTAATTAAGGTCTTCCCTAAATGTTTGGCCAGACTTTGTTCCCTGTTGAGTGGCTTTGTGTTCCTTTGCAGCTACCTCTCATTAGACTAGGGGTGAGTATTATTTACCTCTGAAGGGTTATTGCCCAGCTGTCTTTTTATTCCTGTGGTCCCAAATCACTGATAAATTTTCTATCGCTTTCTTCACAGTGCAGTGTTTGGTCTAATATTTTGGGAGCCTTTTCTGGAATCAAAGCTTGAATTTCAGTTTTAGTCGCTTCTTTTGCTGCTTTGTTAGCCATTTGATTTCCCCAAACAGTATCATCACCATGCCCTTTCTGATTGGCTTCAAAATGCATAACTGTCACTTGTGTAGGTAACTGGATGGCTTCCAGTAATTTCAGAATTTGGCTTGCAATGTTTTATTTTGCTTCCTTGAGAGTCCTCTTTCTTTCCAAAGAGCCCCATGGGCATGTATCATGCTAAAAGCATACTTTGAATCTGTCCCTGCATTTACCTTCTTTCCTTAACTCCAATGCTCTGGTTAAGGCTGTAAGTTCAGCCTTTTGCACAGAAACATTTGTAGGAAATGCCTTTGCCTCTATAATGGCATCTGCTGTAACAATTGTGTATCCTGATTTCCTTATTCCATTCAGCATGAAACTGCTTCCATCAGTATTTAAGTCCCAGTCTGCATCCAGTAGTGGTGGTTCTTTAAAATCTTTTTTGTTGGAATAGACTTCATCAATGGTTGGCAGACATGGTTTGCAGAGTCAAAGAGGATGAAAATCTAGCTGGGTTAACAATGTCAGTTGTTCTTAGGTTCACATCACCATGCTCTAGCAAGGTGACCTGATACTTCAGCGTTTGGCTCAGAGAAAGGCAATGTCCCCCTTTTTGTTCCAGTGCTGCCAGTAATGAATGGGGACCCTATACAGTTATGTTCTGACCCAAAGCCAATTCATACAATCATAGAATGGTCTGGAAGGGACCCCAAGGATCACAGAGTTCCAAACCCTGTGCCACAGGCAGGGCCACCAACCTCCAGGCCTGGATCTACACAAGGTTGCCCAGGGCCCTATCCAATCTGGCCTTGAACACTTCCAGGGACGGGGCATCCACCCCATCTCTGGGCAGCCTGTTCCAGCCCCTCACCACTCTCTCTGTAAAAAACGTCCCCCTAATATCTCATCCAAACCTTCCTTTCTTTAGTTTTAATCCATTCCCCCTTGTCCTGCCATTGTCTACCCTTTTAAAAAACTGATTCCCCTCCTGTTTCTCTGCTCCCTTCAGGTACTGGAAGGCTGCAGTGAGGTCCCCCTGCAGCCTGCCCCAATTCCTGGGCTTCAGCAATCAACACCACAATTGCAGCCACTGCTCTCAAACGTACCAGCCATCCATGGCCAGTAGTGTCTCGTTATGTGGAAAAATAGTTGACAGCTCTCCGTTTGGTCCCTTAAAAATTGCATCAGAACTCCAATGGCTACTCCTTGTCTCTCAACAGTTCAAAAGTCTTAGTCGTGTCAGGTAATCCCAAAGGGAGGGGCTCTCATTAAAGAAATCTTGAGCTGTTTGAATGCAGCTCTGCTTGTATCATCCCATTGCAGAACATTTTTCTCTGCAGTGTCCTGCTGTTAATACAGTGGTTTCACTAACAGTCCATAATCAGAAATCTACAGGCGACACCATCTGACTATTCCCAGAAAGGCACACAGGTTGTGTGGAGCCCTGGATTCAGGGAGCTTGCAGATAGCTTCTTTTCTGTCTTGGCTCAGGCTTCAGTGTCCTTGATAAATTTCAAATCCTCAACATAGAACAGTCTCTTTGGCTATTTTTCATTTTTCTTCTGAGACTCAGTAGCTGCTCAGTCCAAGGAAATTCAAGAAGTCAGTTGTCATCTGGACATATTCTTCTTGGGTTTCTGTTGCTATTAATATATCATCAAACATACTGCAACAGCGTCCCTTTTGAATTAGGCTTTCTCCACTATTCTAATTCTTTTTTGTTAATTGATTTCCAAAAATAGTAGGGCTGTTTTCAAAACCCTGTGGGAGTGCTGGCCAAGTCTGCTGTCTTCCAGCCAGTCTCAGGGCTTTCCCACTCAAAGGCAAATATTTCCTGGCTCTCTCAACCCAAGGGAATACAAAATAAAGTGTCTTTTAAATCAATTATTGTCAACCGTCTTGATTTCTCATGTAATGTCGTTAACTACGTCTATGGGTTTGTCACTAGAGGATGTATGTCTATTTTCTTAATTGCTCTTAAATATTGCACACACCACTGATCTTTCCCGTTAGCTTTCTTTACCAGCAATATAAGGGTGTTGTATTAGTAATCCAAATATGCAAAATGGATTCACTACAGGTTCAAGCCCTCTTTTTACTTCTATTTTAAGAGGATATTGTTTCAATCTTACCAGCCTGACTGTGCTTCGGTTGGATCTTGACCATTTCTTCTGCCTTTGATCGTCCAGGTATTCTACTCACATGATAAGAATCATGGCATCTTCCACTTCACCTGGAATGCTAGATAATGTATTATCAATGAAGTTAACTGCAGCTTCTTCCTGTTTTGATGGAGTCACATTAATAGATAGTTCCTCTTTCTCAAATTTAATTTCTGCTTCTAATTTCTCTGATAAATCCCTTCCTAACAATGCCCTAGGTGAATTTGGAAAATACAAAAATTGGTGTGTTACCCAATGTTTTCCTGATTTAAACATCATTGGTTTAAAGAATTGGCAGTTTTCCGTGACCTCTGTTGCACTGATAACTAATATTGTTTCTTGACTGAGTGGTCCTTCTAAGGTGTTTAACACAGAATAGGATGCTCCAGTATTGACTGAAAATTCCACCTGCTTTTTCCTCAGCTGGGCTGTAACCAGAGGCTCTGTTGGGGTCCCCTTCACACTGTTCCTCTATTCAGTCAAGGGGCTTGAGAGGAGTTTCTCACTCTCAGTTGGGGGCAATCCTGTCTGTTTACAATATGCACGTAGCTCCACCCTTGGTCCCATCCTCCTGTTTTCTCCTTTAAGATATCCTCTTCCCTTGTTACTTCCATGTAACTTGCCTGTACTAAAGCAGTGTTGGTCCAATTACAATGTCTCCCAAGCTACATCTAATATTTTGCTGAAATCATATTGATCATTCCCCTTCAGCTTTTGCACCTTTTTTTTTCTCCCTTATATCTTCCGCTGGCTGTCTTTTTATCAGGTGCCCTAATTCTCTTTTCCCTTCTTCTGAATCTGGGTCGAGAGTAGGAAGCTTACACATTTCTTCCTTCAGTCTTTCAACAAAGCTGGATGGTGATTCACTTACATCTTGTTTCATTTCATAAAGCTGAGACCAATTCACTGCCTTAGGAGCCACATTTTTAATGTCAAATAAAATCTGCTTTTGGTATTGCTTTGAAGCTTGTCGGTCCTCATCTTTATTAGGATCCCAGCCAGGATCAGCCAAAGGCATGTGTAAGTTTACATTTTCTTGCAGGCTTCCTGCTGTTATGTGCTGGTTCACCACAGTCCTCGCAGTGCTAATAATCATATCCCTGTCAACACTGTCAAATATGTGCTGCATCATAGCCTGTATATTTTGCCAGTCAGGATCCTGAGTGTGAATCATGGTTTCAAATGCACTCACAACCTGTGCAGGACTTTGCCTGTCATTTCCTGCAGTATGCTTCCAAGTATTCCAGTCATTGTGATGATAAAAGTTCCTTTTACTATGAAGACCATCATTTCCCACAACCGAAGGGGTACAGTTACAGTTTTTTCCAGCTTCCCCCTTGTTTGTGTAGCCACTGGACTAAACGCTTCCACTCCCCTGAGCATAGTTTCTTCTTCCACTATTTGCTCTCAGTCTTGATTTTCAACACCACCCACAGGTCCTGCCTTATCACCCCTCTATCTAGGAGCTATCATCAAATCCAAATCCTCCTCTGGATCTCTCAAATGCTTAGTACGTCATTGCCCTATGCTACACAAAGAACAGCAGCACTTAAGCAGCTTCCTACTTTGTTTTTCCAAGGAGAGCACTGAAGGATCTTGCAATGCCCTGTTAAACCCACAGTCTTTTTTGCCACTCTAGGTGCTTTCTCAAGTAAAGAACACATCTTCATAAGCCACATCATCCCCTTTTCCGCCTTGCCTCAAAAATAAGGTTAAAAATAATTGAAACAGAGTATTGTAATTAATTGTGCCACTTACAGGCCGCTTCTCTCCAGAATCCAGCTTATACAAAAGCCACACTGATTACAGTATTTTATTGAAGTCCCCTGAATAACTCCCAGGGGCACCACCAATTTGTTTCCAGTGTTGCAAAATGCAACCCAATGGGGACTTATTTAAGATTCCCCCTGTGCGGGCAGCGGTACCCATGATCCTGCCCTCCATTCAAATACAATGTCTGGACAACCAAAGAAACCACTATCCACTGTGCAGGACATCTCGTGTGACTAATGTGCGTAGGCAAAGCAAGTTAAAAGTGTCTTTCAAAATCATAAAGCATCAGGGGTGTTAGCAGTGTCCTTAGTTGGGCTGGGGATCTGTGGTTTTTCCTCAGGAGAAGTTCCTGACACTGGTGTGAAGGTCCCAGAGACTGTCCAGATCTGGGGGATACATGGCAGAGGGTCCCTGTTCAGGTGCCAGAATGTTACCAAAATCCTGTATCAATAAAACCGAGAGCGATTTGTGGGAATTAGCAAGGCTTTCCTTCCTTGCAGCGCTGGGCACCCGTGTGAATAGCTTCGCGAAGGTGGGCACACCCAAGAACTTAACACAGCTACATTCAATACAAAGTTAAGAAACTGTACTCAGCAGTAATAGAGGATCAGAGTGTGGTGGGGATGCTAAACTATGCGATTTTCTTATGCCTCCTGGATGGGAGTAGGCAGCTGCTGTGACTTAGTGAGGTAGCACTGTGGTACCGTGGCAGAACAGCCCCTGGTTTTATCCTCTGCATGCCAGTCTTGCCCCAGTAACACGATGCAGCTGTGAACATAACGGTGTGCCAGGGCTGTGTGAAATCCTCCTGCGTTGGGCAATCACCCAGTTACTAAAAATCCTCATTGCTGGCATTTGTATTTAAGGCAGAGGCGTCCCTGTTTGTACAGCCTACGTATGTAACATCCCACATAGTAGTTTGTAACCATCCTCCCGCTTTCACTGTGCGTGGGAGTTTCTTTACTAGAAACAGTAATTGCAAAAATGACCTTCATGCTTACTGAAAGCAGTAGACTGCTCCACTCTGACTCATGGAATGAGCCAGGTATTGGGTAATGGCTTGCTGCTTGATAACATGTTTCTCTATTGTCTTGTGCAAGAAGAGTTACAGGGAAGCCTAGTTCTGTGTCAGGTACCATATTGTAGGTGATGGGTATGACAGTTCTGTCTCTGCCAGAATATAGGATGAAGTTGAAACTAAAAAACTGCTGTTGACAGATGAAAGCAGCTTTGTGTTGGCTCAGCTGGATGTCAGAGCGAAGGCTCGTGTTGCAGCATGCCTTCTAGTTTCGGTTTTAGAACAACAAATCCAGCCTGGATCATGTACCTCTACCTGAAAGAAAAGCCTTTTCTTTTACTCTGTAATCACACTGCCTCCTTAGTGGATCCTTGGGCTCCCTCTTTGCTGTCAACTTATCTGATTTTTGTTTTCTGTAATGTTCATTGGTGTTTTACTTCAATAGGAAATCCCCTTTTTAAAATGCCTTGTAATGAGTCACTGCTGCTGTTTGCTTCAAACTGAAGGGGATTCCAACTATAAAATTGTATTATTGCTAAAATGTAATCCTGTTCCATTGCATGTAGGTTGTATTTTAAAACAGAGAAATGTTTGGGGGAGTTGCAGGGTAAGCAAGCAGTGTTGTTACTAGTTTTGTGTATTAAATTGTGGATTAATTGCAATTCCAGTAAGAAGCAAACAGCTTAGAAATTTAATAATCAAAACTAATCTCAAACTGAAAATATTATTCAGCAGTTATGTATCTCTGACGTTCTGTAAAAAA
>VZTU01004424.1:0-44304 GCA_013400835.1 Zapornia atra | reverse complement strand
ACCAAACAAAAAAAAAAACCCAAACCATAGTAGTTCATGTGTTCCCAGTAAAGAATATTAAGATTTGTTCAGCAAGAAGTACAGCGTGGCTTGGCTGGTTTTTTATGTGCGTGGTCATTATGGATTCAAAATTGGATTCCTTTAAAAAAGTTTACTTCAGGCATGGAAGATAGTTCTTTCTGACTACCCTTGCATCTGTCTTACTGTTTGTTTAGCCCATGTTGCTGTAAACTACAGCCTTCTGAAGCCATCTATTGCTTGCTTTCTTTTTTTAATCTGGACTAACTGCTGCAACTCTCTGTCATGCTGTAGTTGGAGGTGGAAATGTCATTCTGCAGTAGCTTTTGGTCCTGGTTTTTTGTGTCTACAGAGGTGCACAGGCAATCCACATGTATTTTAATTTGCTGTCTCTTTCAGCTCTGGATTTCCTTCCTTATTTTCAGAGTTTACCTTCTATAGGCTGTAATCCAGACTCCCTCATTCTGCTGAAAGTCCTCCTGGCAGGTTTTTTTTTCCTTGTCCCTTTCTGGTTTTATCTGTCACTTAAACAAGACTCAGCAATTCCAATTTTACTCTAGGCTGCCTAGGAATGCAAAAAAAGCCCCACCACCCCGACAACCAAACCACAAAAGGCACCATTTAAAGGCAAATTGTAGCAATGTCCTCAATATTAAGATATAGAAGGTGGTGGTTATATATTGAGCATTGAAAAGGACTGGGAGGCTGCTGAAGGCCTGGCAGTAGCACCGTCTCACTACTGGTTTTACAGCATACTGCTGTAAAGGAAATAAGTTAATAAAAGCCACAAAGATGTACAATTTCCCATAGCCTTTGACTAATGCTTTAAGAGAAAGAACATTAAAAAAAACCCAAAAAAAATCTTAACTGAAGATGAGGGGATTTCCTTAGGAAGAATGCTTTTAAGGGGCTTTGCTCTGCACCATGACCTCAGGAGGCAGTTATTTCCTAGCAGCCTGAGCAGTATCTGTGCTGATGAATGGGAGGGCATAGACAGCTCCATCCCTTAGCTCCCAAAATGCTTTTGGCTTTACCCTTCTTTGAAGGTATTTAGGTACTAATGATTCAGAATCTTATACCAGTGCCCTAAAGTGTCTATTTTGCTTACCTGCAAATAAGGGTAACAAGACTGAGGGAGCTGGGCTACCCTGCATCTGCTGTGAACCAGAGTGGTGTGGTGCAGAGGCACTCAGGTGGCTCCCTGTGGAGACACTCTGGGTCTGGAGGCTGACTGGCTTGGCTGGAGCAGGTCAGGCTTCTCTAGTGAACGTTGCTGGTGCATAAAGCTGGGCTTTCCCGTTACACGGTGCAGATGACAGTGTCCCTGAGTCCTGCAGTGCAGACTTGTCTCATGTTATGCCAAACAAAAACCGTTAAACCCCATCACAGTGCAATGCCCACAGGGGCAGGCAAAGCCAGGGGTGGGTGGAGTGATTTGTCTGTATGCCCAGGGTCCAGAGGTCTGGCTGTGGAACAGAGGCATTTGTGTGAACTTGCGGTGTGGTGGCCTGAGCTAGCTGTTTACATGAATCAGGTCAGAAATCTGCATCTGTGGTCTGGCTGGACTCAAGCCTAGATAAAACATGGTTACTGGGAGCTGACCAGTTGAGTGCACTCTTGGCAGTTCCATGTGGGGTTTATGTGCATAGTGTGGAGTCTGGCTGGTTTGGAAAACTTGTACCTGAGTTCTTTTGTCACTTCTGAAGAGAGACAAGATTCCATGAGTCCTGTAGAAAGTTTGAAGACAGCACCCTGTTTATGTAGCGAGATCCCTACGTAGACAATTAAGGTCACCTTGGCACTTTGAGCACACTGTGAACTGCTAATAGCCAAGTACTGCCTTTTCATTTCTATGACCATTACTATTTTTCCCCTGTGGTAGAGTCTCTTGTCTGAATAATCCTCTCATATTCTATCACTTCTCTTTTTTTCACCCATCATTGGTCTGCAAAAGGTGAATGTGCTTTTTTAGGAAATTAGGTTGAACTAAACTTGAGTGTTTTCTAACATTCGAATGACTCATGGGCAGTAATGGGATGTTTATCAGAATAACTGTCTCTCTGCTGGGGTTTAAGGATTGCTTAAAAGCAGGATGCACAGATACTGCAAAGATGTAGGGTAAGGCTATAATTAATAGGTAGATACGTGTCCCTAATTTGTAAAATAATCTGCAGTATTTAGTCCTTTTTCTAGATTACAATTGTCAGGGAAGTACATAAGAGAAGTAAAACTCTGCTCCAGCATCCTAGTGCTCCAGGCAAGCACTCCTCTCTTATTTTCTTTCTTTTCAAGGGTGGGAGGTGGGGGAAGACCTTACGTCCACAAGAGCAAATGGCTTTTCCTTAAATTATTTATTAGAAATTAATCATTGTAACAACTTTTTTCCTTCACTGTTCAAATAACTTTTACAATTTTTCTTGATCATTCCCCAATGCTTAGACACTGCCTCTATGTTTTATGAGTAAAATCTGAGTAACACAAGGGTGCAGTTTCCATAAAATTAAGGTCATAAGAGGTGGAAATAGCAGCCTAAGATCAGGAGTTCCTTCATTTTTATAGTCCTTTCTTTTGGTAACAGGAAACAGCTCTAAGGCAATTTTCTTGTTGGGCGACATAGAGGAATGTTTGCCTTTATAGAGTTGGTTTTTTTTTTAAATTTCTTTTTTTTTAGCTTGTGTGTGTGTGACTGTGCTTATGTGGCAGAGCTGCATTAGAAACATTTGATCTGGCTTCTAACAATGAGGATACTCTCTCTAATGTGGTTATTACCTTTAGCACATGCTCGTACAACCAAATAGCAAAGTTGTAAGCAGATATTATTCTTGATTTCATAAAAATAAATTAGATTCATATGCTTTGGGGAAAGGTGGAACTTGTTCATCCATACAATAATGAATACTAGTTGTGAAAAGGTCATCAGGTCCTCCAGAGAAGCTGAGAAAGTGTACAATTCTCACCTGAAATGTAGTAGACATGTCACCCCTCACTACCCTCCTGTTGTCCAAATCCCTTTCTTCCCAAGCACCAGGAACAAGGATACCCCCTACAAAATGCCTTTTCTTCCCCCATTTTGCCCTTGATTAGCTACAAACCCAGGAGAAGGCATCTTCCTCTAACCAGCCACATGTGCTGATAGCAAACACTGTCTCACTGGGTACATCAGGCCTACTTCATTGTGTGCATTCACATTTAACCCAGACTGTTGTAGCTCCCATGCTCAGTTGATAATTTACAAACTATAATAGTGTTGGTAGCTGACAAAGACAGGCTGAGCTTGCTGTTCAAGAGACTGGCTTTTCAGTACAATACTCTTTGGTATCATCACCCTATTCGGTATCATTCTGGTGTTTCTTTACCATGATCATCAACTTCCACTGGTGCCTTAGTGACCTAAACCTCTGCTGTCCTCAAGTTCCACAAATGCTCTATACAAGAGGGACAGACAAACACAGAGAAGAGTTAGCATGGTTTTGTAAACTTCTTGGCAATTTTTTGAAACACACAGAATCACATATCATAGGGGTTGGAAGGGATCTCCAGAGATTGAGTCCAACCCCCCTGCCAAAGCAGGTTCTGTAGGACAGATCACACAGGGAGGCATCTAGATGGGTCTTGAATATTTCCAGAGATACACATGCATTTTTGTACTGTCTATCATAGCCAGGTTAGTGTCAAGAGTGTGTGCTGCACACAGCGATGGAGTTTGTAATAATCCTTCACTCCTGCCATTGAGAAAATTCACTGTACTGTTTTGTAGTAGGATGAGGTACATTAGTTCTCTAGACTCTGTGCCTCGTCTTGTAGCTCAACCAACAAATAACAAAGGCAGAAAAATGCCTGCAATGTGCACTTTTCAGCAGTCCCTGAATCTATGGGAACAATGCTTTCCCTCATCCAAAAAACCCCAGTCTCCATGAAGTAAAGGTCATGTTTCTGTCAAACTGCTACATTTTGCTGTAACGTTTCACTGATGTATAGATTTAGGAAACTTCATATGGCTTCAGGGGTGACTTTTCTGTCTTACTAATTAGCAAGCAGGTGAAAACCTGCCTAGATGGGAAAGAAATCTTTCTGAAGCCTATACAGAAAGAGAAATCCCTTTCATGGAGGATTCAGACATTGCCTAAAATTAAATTTAGCTTCAGTTTGGACTAGAACAGAACTGCAATATTTCAGTAAAAAAAAAAGTAGCCTTAGAAACCAATGGGTGGACAACTGGCTAGAAAAGAAGGTGGTCTTATTGGCCAGAAAAAAAAGTTTATAGTCAAACTTCTTTGACTCTAAGTTGTGTGATTAAAGTTTGTGGAATTGACAAACGCGAGTTATGTTCTGCTGGAACCTGTTGCTGGCCTGCTGTAAAGCCTATTTTCATACTTGCTATTGTATCAACTTTGTTGAAATCTTCAAAAGAATCCAGTGAAGCAGCATAAGAATATATTTGAGTAATAATAATTGATTGAATTGCCATTTAAGACCTCATAAAGGTGCTGTGGCATTTCCAATTTTTCCGTTAGAAAGGGAGAATTTGTGTGGGTGGCCTTTCATTCGTGGCTAAGCAGCAAGCCACACAGCGACTGGGAGCAAAATGGGTGGGAAGTGCTTTGAACTTTGAGTACATCTCAAGCAAAAAGTGTTTGAGTCTAAAAATCCAAGTGGTTCACTGAAATTCAGGGTAGAAATGGGTTCCTGTATCTTTCTTCCCGGGAAAGTCACTTCTGTGAAATACATTTTTGTGCTCGGTTTTGTGTGGTGTGGATAAGAGTTACCCTCACCTTTAAGTGCTTGGCTTACCTCAGAAACACAACAACTGTCTCATCTTGCTACTTCTTGATCCGGGGGCATGTGAACCTGTTTAAGAAATAGAGAAATAAAAAGGAAGATAGTGGCCCAGCTATCTCTGAGTATTTTAGCTTGACAAAAATGCAAGTGCGTGGGAGCAGTTCTCATTCATGCACTAAAAAGAGCTACACAGCTATAGACAGCCAGCTCCTGTTGAGAGCAGCGGGCTGCCTTGTTTCAGCAGAGTGAATTCCTAACACCCTAAGTGTGGTATCAAAGTATGAACTTAAAGTTTAAATCTCAAAACTTCCTGGACAGCAAATCTGTCTTCCCAAACTGTTCCGAGCACTTTCAAAATTGCTTTTTCTTTCCCCTGGTCTCCTTTCTTCCTTGTAGTGGTCTTTTCTCTCATGAATAATACATAGCAATTAAGTCCTTTACAAGTCACCTAGGATCCGGTACTTTAAGCTGCTGTCTTTGCATTATATTAAATTTTCTCTAACTCATTTCCTTATTTTTCCCCTATGGAAAGCCCCTAAACAAACAGTTCTTCAGCGTACAATAAAATAATTTGAATGGCAGCCATCCAATCTGAGCTTTCTCTAGATAAGTGGCTTGGGTATGCATAAGAAGCAATGAAATTTTTATTATTCAGTTATGTATGGTGTAGCCAAAGGGGTTTTCCTCTTCTGAATGGGGGGAGTGGGGAGGTCAGGTAAAAAGATATGAGATTTCTGCTGTACCCCCACAATTTTCCACTGCCTGTTAAGAGAAAGGGTTCCCCCTTCAATTTTTCCATTGACTACTTGGTCTCCACAAAACATTTTGTTGTTGTATCTGCCTTGCTGTGATGAAAATGTCATTACTTTCATATCACTAACATTTACAGGAGTTAAAATTGTTTGAGTTGAGGTGGCTGTTAAGCTGGTGTCAACAGGAAAGGAAAAGCCCATGTTCGTCTCCTCTTCTCTGGAAGCATCCAGGATGCAGTTGCAGAAGGCAAATGCTGCTGCAGTGAGCAGAACGGCACATCCATCCCTCTCCGTGTACGACGTGGGCATGGCTGTTGAGTGGGGCTAGAAGCAGCCCAGCATGACAGTAAATGTGTCAAATGTTAAAATCTTTGCAAGATTTTAAACCCAGTTAAAATTTTTGCAAGTATTTAGTATTTTATTCAAGGAATGCTTCCCCAGATAAGTTGGCATCTTTGGTCACTTGTCTTAACTCATGGGATGGCATGCAGCCTTTCAGATAAGAAGGTACCTGACCTTAAAGGCTTCACAGTCCTGGCTTTTTCCTGATCCTGGATGAGGAGAAACCTGATTATTCTTGGCCTCTCTGTCAGAAACCACAGTGGTGCAGTTGAACAGGTGACGGATATTAAACCCCAGAGCAGCACACATGGGAAGCTTTCATTTAGCCCCCTCATTGGTGCTGAGCTGATAGATGATGTCAAAATGACAACAGCTACCCCTGAACTATTTCCAGTCCCATAGAAATTAAGCGTGATGGTCAATCCAAAGTCAAAAGCTGCGTATGAGTGAACTGAAAGCCAAAACATAGAAGAGTAAATTCACCATACTCTGTGTGAATACATTGCTGAGGAAGAAGTAATGCTATTCCCTTGTTACTCAGTCATGCAGTGCAAAAAGCACTTCCCCTCAGAGGTTATCTCTTGGCTTTGACTTCTTTTGCTGCTTGGAAGGATTTGAGTACATGCCACTTTCTTCCCAAGACTGTGCTCTAGCAGTTTGTTACTGAGCTTAGGCTAGGTGGGATGCTTTCGAGTCTCCCCTGTGGAGGCTGCTCTGCTTTTTAGAAATGCTTACATAAAACTGAACTAGAGACCAGGGTAAGAAAAGGTGGCTGATGTGGAGCTGAGTGAATAGGATGCTGTTCTGAGAAATAGATCTCGGTGCCCCTTTTTAAATTTATTTTAACCAGGCAGAGAGTAAATCTGAATTCTGTTGGTAAATATCTGAACCATCAAAGTAG
This sequence comes from Zapornia atra, assembly GCA_013400835.1. NCBI lineage: Eukaryota > Metazoa > Chordata > Aves > Gruiformes > Rallidae > Zapornia > Zapornia atra. Next base: position 37,512 of record VZTU01004424.1, on the reverse strand, counting down.
AGTTGTTAACATTTTCTCCCATGAAGTAACAGTAAATACTTCAGATGTAGTTGGAAGAATATTATTGCAAACGACTGGAGAAATTGCCCTGTAACTCCAGCAGTTAAAACACTTATCCAAGGGGTGCAAACACAGTTAGACTCCCTGCAGGGAAAGTCAGGGGAAAGAGTTGAACTTTGGTCTCCCACATCCTGACCCTGGCCTGTTGGTTCCTCTGCTATAATTGCACATGCATCCAGAATAGTTTTGTTTCCACAATACTGAACTGAACGTGGATTTGCAAGTGATTCCTGTCCATGTGCATGTGAGAAGCAGAATGTAAACTGTTTGACAGCAAAAAGATCCACCCTGCTCTACTGAGCAGCTGTGAGATTTCTGCCAGGAGGATAAAAATGCTCTCAGAGTATTTAAAGCGCTAGTATTTCCAACTTGGAAGACAACAGGAGTCTCCTAAAAATGTCATAAGAGTTTCTTCTCCTTGCTGCAAAACTGCACAGGTTTTGCTGCCGTTGAAACCGAAACTGATAGAAGAATCAGGCTGGGAGATGAACCTTTTTCTGAGCATACCTACTGTTAATCTTTTATTTCTAGGTATAATTTGTCAATGTTAATTTTTATAATCTGCAAAACTTGATTAATTTGCCCTTGTGTGCAGCGAACTATAGCCCAAAGTGAATTGTTTATTTTTGAAAATGCTGCGTCACTTCTCGTTCTGGAGAAAGGAAGATGCTTCTGCAGCCTGCACCTCTCTGCGCCGTCTTCTTCAGAGACAAAATCAGATACGATAACCTTGTGTTTCTGGTTGGGGGCGGAGCTGAATGTCACTTCTGATGAGGAGAATGTAGCTGGTTGAACTGCACGCTGATTCTGGAGGGAAATCTTTAGAATAAATTCTAATTAAAATGCATTCCTAGAAACGGGTCCCTGACCTATCTGCCCCTTACAGTAAATTATTCTCCTCCTAGATTTATATTTGTGTGCTATACCTTTTGAGTTGATGCAACTTTTCCACCATGTTCGACTGCTGCTTTTCCCACAGAGCAGCTCTTGCTGGTTCGTGGGTGTACCATTGTGTCACTGTTCCACGGTAATCTGAAGAACGAGAGGGAATCCTCTGTGGTCTCTTGCAAGCAGTGCTTTCAAGTAGATATGTGTGGGCTGTGTTTGTTTGAGAGATATGAATATGCTTTCAACGTTAGAATGACTTTAAGAAAAGGGGTTTCCCTAAGCCTTGGGTATAGGTTAAACCTTGAGATATATATATATATATATATTTGCCTCCAAACCACTTAGTTCTCATTTGATTCAGAGAGCCTTTATCGAGACTAGTATGTTCTAACCTAGAAGCACGGAGACGATCGCCTTCCCTAAATATGGTGAGTAACCTGGCATTAATTAATGAAGCTCATATCAGTGGGTCTCAGCCTAGCCTCAGAAGGAAGTAATGCACCTCTTCTCCCTTGTCATCTACCAAAGAGACCTCATGTCCAAAACCTGGTATTTTCAAAGTTAGGGTTTTTTTCCTAAATGACTTTTTAATTTCTCCATCATTTTAGTGCAGAATAGCTACAGCAGAGTTCTTTTACTTTCTTGTGCAAAGCTGGGCAATGAAAGGTGCAAGGATAGTGAAGGATTATTGCCATACAGAGCATTAAGGCAAAACAGTTGTTTTAGGGTAAATCTAATGATAGAATTATTCAGTGCACTTGTACTAGGTTTGTCCCTCATCCGTTTCTGGGATAAAACTTCTGCTGAGACCTTTGAAAGTTTTACCTGTTCTGTATAATTTGGGATGTTCCCTGTGCTACTCACTCTGCCTGGAGCAGGCACAGGATTTCCTGGGTCTATCTTTAGAAAACAGGCCCTTTATCCATATCTGCAACAAATTCTTTTCTATAATCCACACAGTATTTTAGGGTGGGCTAGGACTCTGGGCTAGGTGGGGTTTTTGCTTGCCTTGGTGCTGTAAGCTGGCTGTAATGCTGCGTCTTGAGAAAGTTTTGCCGCATTCTAACACTGAATGAGGAATGCTTGGAGCCACAGTATTTTAAGTATTAATGATGGGAACTATAAGGACTAGTGAGGTGAGGTTTGTGTAGAGGGAGAAGAAAACAAACATGCACATGCTTTTTCCCCCTCCTTGTTTTAATTATTTCTTTGATAAAGCTGCAGTACTTCTGTCCATCCTAGTGAAAAGCAAGCCTTGTATTTTCAGAAGCAGTGCTGTTTGCTGCTGTAGGGCATGCATCCCCATTGTGCTAGGGCAGCTGTAGGAAATTCAGACTACCTCCCCCTTCTCAAAATTAAGTAAAATTCACCAGTACAGCTGTGAGGATTACAAAATGCTCATAGCAAACCATTTAGAAGCCTGAAGAAAGAGCTTTTTAAAGAGCCATCTTCCCTTCACTTGCTTCTGCATCCTTAGTACACCATGATGTGCTACTGGCAGAGTCGTAATTTCTAGTGGCAATGGTACTGCTGTTTCAGAAGTGTCAGCACACTAGAGTGTATGGAAGCAGTGTAAATTTTTGAGTTGCTTAGGACTGGTGTTTCTGCCATCCAAGCAATGCCAAGGTATTCTTTTTTTCCATCTTGTTAGATTGTTCCTACCTTTCTGTGGGGCCTTCTTTCTCTTGATTGTCCTGGATTTTGAAGCTTGGCTGGAGAGCATGAAATTTAAATAAAATGGAGCTGTGCTGTTCACCTAAGTTAGATCCTTCCTACCTTCTCATCATTAAACTTCTGTTCTGTAGTTGCGCATCTTTTTGTAGGAAAGTCTGCTTATATCTTGAATTCTTAGAGCCTCTCTTCCTTCCCAGCCACGTGGGACCCATCCATGGAGGAATCTCCTTTCTGTTACTGTGCTGCCTCTTCATACTCCAGAGACTTGATTCCAAAGTCATTTGAGTTATTACATCCTAAACCTTGTCTGTCTTGGCTTGGATTGCACAAGAGGGTTCCATCATTTCTCTTTCCTATCACATCACTATGATTTCTCTGTAGTGAGATCTCCATTAAAAGCTGTTCAGACAAACCATTTGGGCACCATCAACAAATGTCACAATTATTAATCTGCCTTTTATGCTGCAATATTTTTTTTCTCCTCAGTTGCATATTTTATCTCTTGAAATGTTTCCTGCCTGTGTCTTGGCAGTGAGTAACAATAAAGAACCATGTTTTCACTGCATAATTTAAAGCTGACATTTCACAAATGCCCAAGTACTTCCTTTTCATCTTGCCCAAATAGTTTGTCATGCTAACTCAGGTTGGATACAGACCATGAGAAAATACCATGGGAAGGGCTCTTGCTGTGGTTGAAATATGCCTAGTCTATGAGTGTTTTTTTGAAGACTGGCAGATTTCTCTATATTTGGCAGATCTGTGATTGCTTGATAAATGGATTTTAAATAAATAAGAGATTTTCATTGTTGAGGGATTTATTTTATCCATGTATTTTACAATTTTTTGGAACTAATTCTGTTAATTTGCTTTCACAGAAATTGCATGCAATAGGTTCAAAGTATCATTGACTTTGCCCCCAGACCTGTGCACACTAACTGGTTTTGTTTGAACCTGGCATATTCCAGTGAATAAAAGATGTCTTCTAAACATATTAAAAGGGAAGAGTCTCTGAAAATCTGTGAGAGGCTGCATTTAAATATCAGAGGGGCTCAAATAACTTTAAAATTTGTTTCAAAACACATAAAAACATTGGGGTTTTCTTTAGATGACATCTTTGGTTGTCATCATGCATCTTCTAGCAACTTCTTAACTAGTTGTAAACCTCCCCAAAACAGGAAAACTTAAATCCTCTCGACTTCTGAACTCATAACCTTATAATAATTAGAATTTAGTGTTTTAATTTTTTATGGCCTCTGATGATGGGCGAGAGAGGGTGACTGCAGGGATCCAGGGAAGTACTGAGGGTATTAGTGGGGTATGCTGTGTGTGGCGTTGATGGTTTAATATTTACGACTTCCTCTGGTTACTTCTTTATGTGACTCTTTTGTATGTTGGAGTTGTAGTCATGATATTTTTGGCATTGAGCTTATGTTTTGTAGCCTAGCAAATGAGCTTGCATGCTCTAAACTCATCTGCACAGATGCCTATGTGGAGTGACTGACATGGTTAGCTCAAATGCGGAAGTCTGTGTTACCTAAGCCTGTACACAAGGCTGTGGTTGCTTTTTGGTAACATTTGTACCACTGATTTCTATTTGAAGGGCTTTATTCTCTTTGAGGAATATTTTTCTCAACTTTTGTAGCTCCACACTTTGGAGATGGAGTTCTCAATCTGCAATCCAAAAGTGGTTAGAAGTTGTTAAATGGACTGATTTTCAAAGTGAGAAATATGCCTGATAATTGGTTTTGGCTCTGTTTTAATTTAAGAAAAAAAAAAAGTGATGCTCTGATTTTTAACAAGGAACACGAAGTTCAAAGCAGTGTATGTACCCACTGCTTAAACTACCTTGTGTGTGTCCATGGAAACGTTTTCACATGCCTGTTGGTTGAGGACCACTGCTCGTGGGCACTGCCTGCCTGCGCGGAGCCACCCCGCTATACCCAGTAGGACAAGGCAAGCGCTGAGATTACGCTGTACATCTTTCTTTCCTGGACTGCAGCCAGAGGACCTGCAGCACAGAGCCTCTCTGGAGTCTCATCTGCCCTGTGCAAGGAGCCCGCTGTTCCTTTCTGGGTAGAAACAGTGTGTTCAGCGGTGAATTCCTCAGTCTGACCCACATCAGGGGGGTTCTGTTGGTTTGGGGTTTAATTTACTTTAGTAGCTGCATAGTTTGAAGTTGTCTCAAGAATTGTAAATAGACTGCTTGTCGAGTGGTGGATATCACAGCTTCATGGGAGGGCATCTGTGATTAAAGTTCTTAGGGGTGATTGCTGTTCTGCATCCACTGATGTCCAAAGAGAGCTCATCTCCACTGTTACCCTAACCGAGGAGAACTGCACCCAATGGTGAGCTCAGTTTTTAGGTATTCAGCATTAAATCTTCCTGCCTCGCGCAGGGCAGGCACTGGTTTCGTTTTATCAGAGTGAAATCGGGCACAGCAGAACTGAGGAACTTCACCACTACTCCTTATGCTTCAGATTTTAAGGTTTGGTTAGAGACTGCCGAATATCGGAGTTTCAGCCCTCAATCAGGAAGTAATGGGGTGGGGGGAGGAGGGACCTGGCAGATCTCGCTGTGTTGGTCCGTGGCTTTTTCCTGTGCTACGCTTACATGAGCGAAGCTGTGCTTGCAGAGGAGAGCACTGGATACAGGAGTCACAAAAAAAGGCATGTGATGCCCCAGCTGGTTTAAGGTTCAAGGCTGGCAGCACTGCCCGCTGGTGCCATTACAAGTAATAAACCCAGGAATTATGTCTAGGTAGGAGGAAATCACAGACATGTTTGTGTTTGAGTTCTTCAGCGTTAAAAAAGCCCCAAACCTTACAGGCATTATTCCCATCCCAGGTTTGTTTCAGTGAGTGTTGCTTCAGTCAAAAGCTGGTTTTTTTTCTATTTGTTCGGGTGTTCTTCCATTTCGATCGCATTTACAGTAACAATCTATTTCTGCCTCCCACTCCACCTACACGACAGCCACACACAGATAATGTGTAGCCAGCTGGGTTGTTTATCAACAGCATTTATGATTATATATGTTCCACTTTATTTCGGAGCTGTTTTGCAATAGGGGTAATACTTAAATGATGTAACTCAGCTTGGCTGTGACAGCCCCTGGATCTTTTGTAATAAAAAAATAGGTATCACTGAAAGGGTAACTTGTTCATGGGTTTATTCCTTATGTAATTTGCTAGCATGTACTTCCCTTTATTTGGCATATTACATCTTTTCTGCCTCTTCCGCCCTGATGATATGTCTGTTCACAGTGGTAGCCTATAAAATCGAATCACTGAGCTCATCTAGGCAGGAAAAAGCAACCCAAAATCTCCTTTACCTTCTCTGCCTCTTTTAGGCTGGCTCATTTCTGACATTCATTTTATATCACATTCCCACGAAATATTGCTGTGGTACAACTGAAGAACAAGTTAATTATGGAGTGGGTTTGGGGTACCACTGAAGAAAAGTTGAATTGCAGAGTGGGTTTGGGGAAGATGAGCAGATGCTTAGGGAAAATAGGATGCTCTTAAGCTAGAACTAGACTTAGAGAAAGAAAAAGAGAATGGGGCAAGAGCAGTGCAGGATTTATTACAGATCAGTGCAGATGTTTGTGAAATGCATTTTAGATAACATTTTGAGCCACCAGCATGATGAGTGCCTCATCTCGCTGTGATCATTTTTATAATTAAGATTTTTATTAGAATTAGTAAATCTCATCATTCTTGAGTGATGGGGTGGTTTTCTTTCCAGATGTAGGGGGTTTTTTTATATGGAAAACTTATTTGTTTTTAATGCAAAATGCTTTTTGGCCTCTTTGGGTGTATCTAAGAAGTATTCGGGGCTTGGAGCACTGATAAATTCTCAGTGGGTGAGCACCAAGGAAATTTTGCATGCTTTTTACCAAACATTTTCAATTATTACAAAACCCCATAAATCTGTGAACAAAACAGTTCCTGTTTTACTTCAAGGTGTTCCTGTTCTTAAAAGCCTTGACAGACACCAGAAAACTTATGTAATTCTGAGTAATCCTTTACACGACCGTTACAACCCCCTGTTTTCTACAGAGTCTGAATTCTTTGAAGTAGCTGAAATTTATCCATCTTGGCTACAATTTGTCTGATCTAATAAAACCCTACAGCACTAAATGCATATTAGAGCTGTAAGAACTTACGGTTGTTTTACTAATGAATGCTTGCGTGTGGTACAATGCCCCAGTTGCATCTCTTTTTGTTTAGGTTCCTAACTGCAGGTTTAGATTTAGCACATCTGATGCTTCCAGCACAGGTCAGGCTCATTGCCGTGAATTTTTTTTTTTTTGCTGTAAAGAATAAAAACTTAGCTGGAAAAGAGTTTTAAAAAAGCCTTTCAGAACAAAGCTATCTCTCTGTATCAACAATCACAGCAGTAATTTGGGAAACAGTGGAGGCAAGTTGAAGCAGGTGCCGATGCTGCTTAGCTGGCACTGGCCTGACCATGCTCACCTGGGTGATCCCACCAGCTATCCCTGGAGTAAACTTCCCTGCTTTTCACATGTCGTGGACTGCATAGAGGAGGGTGGGTATTCTCCTGTGCTATGATAGCAAAATGGCTTCTGATAGCAGGGCTGGCTTGTATAGACATGTGTTAAATCAAGGTGCCCGGCACCGAGGGACGTGCTGCAGAATCTGCATATGACTAAGAGTCAGGAGATCGGTACAACAGACCTTGTCAAGCCACGGGGAGGGGACCTCCCCCACCTCAGCAGATGTTAGCAGTAGGACTTCTGGAGAACTTCTTGTTTATGCTGGCTGGTTCTGCAGCTGGGCCACACAGTGATTAGGGAATTGTCAGCTTGAGCGGCTCTTTTCCGTGCTTTTCCTCAGTTTGGCAGAGCAGGGCTGCGGAAAACCTGGAGTGCCCGCTATGCGATCCCGCAGTGCTCCCCAGCAGGATGTGTGCAGCACCCTTTCCCTGTGGGCCCCCAAATCTGGCTTACTGTCCTGTGACTGCAGAACCACAAAGTGACACGTCAAATAAATACTTTTTTTCTATGTTCTTCACTGCCTTTTTTTTTTCTTGTCATTTTTTCAGCACTTTGCTCCTGGCATTAATTTTATCAGCATAGATATCTTCTTTTCAGTAACATCTCACCTGTATCCCTTTAACGTGGCCTGTTTCTCAGCACATGGGCAGTAATACTGTGCTTAACTTGGCAAATGCCTCCGAGACTGCTGAAACGTCTAAGTCGAGTGGGATGAACTGGAGATGGAGCAGCAGTCTGCATTCTGTGGGTCATTTTTTGTTGTAGTTTTTTTTTTTGTGGGTTTTTTTAAAATTGTTTTTATTTTTTTAATTCATGGTCAGATACTACTTAGCCATAGAGTTTTATTTTTTGTTGTTTTGGTGTTGGTAGGGAGTGTTTATTCTAGGTCAACATTTTTCAACTTTTATATTAAGTTAGATGCCTAAAAGCCACCTTCAGGCACTTCAAAATAAGGCGTAATTCTCTTTAGTACCCCATGTCCCATTGAAATCAGGAAAATTACAACTTTCCATACTTCGATGTGGTTTTGTTATGATTAAACAGGCACTCATAAAACTCAGACAAGCAGGAATTAGTTTCACATGAAACTGAATTGACTTTTTTTTTTTTTTAAATTCTTAATAGGATCCTTGTAATTAGTGATTACCAGATGCATTTAAAATGTGTGAAATGCCTGCAGGAATGGGAATCATGAAGGGGGGAGGGATGCCAAACACCTCAGATCTTCTGCTGGCACCATTTCCTTTTACATTTCTGCTCTGCATAGCTGAAGCAGTGGGGTTTGTATGAAATGTTCAGCTGTGGCTTCACATTGTGGTGATGTTACCAATAAAGAGAGCGACTCGTAATTGAAAACTTATTTGCTTATAAGTAGCACGTTTTGCTCTCAATGGCTCCCCGCTTTATTTCAGCGGTCACGTTGCTGCCCTTAGAACAGCTGTGATGAAACCTGCCAGTTTTCTAGTTCCAGCAACTATTGTAATGCTATTGTTTCTCATTTTGGTCTAAAGAGAAGAATAAGACTTCTGGGCTCCTTTCCTGATGAACTAGAGATGTCCCACATAGCCTGAAGAAACATACCGAGGGCTGTTACCAGCCCATGGCACAGGAGCAGGATGGACTCCCATGGATGAGGCAGCAGTGCCTCACTCTTTGTACCATCTGTACTTGTGATGAAGAGGTGCTGCTCCCTTTTGTCCAGGGAGGTTGTTGAGTCACCTTCCCTGGATATGTTTAAAAAAAAGGGTAGATGAGGTGCTCAGGGATATGGTTTAGCATAGGACAAGGATGGTTGGACCTGATGATCTTAAATGTCTTTTCCAACCTTGTGATTCTGTGGTACCTCATAACAACTTTTTCAAAGCTTGCATTTTTTCCCTGTTTGGAGTTTTTATCCCAAAGGGAATATCTGTATGTGGACTGCTTACTGCTACCCTGATGTGTGTGCTTTTCTCTGGGCGAGGTGATTTTTTGCTCCTCTCCTTTCTCTTTGGATATGCAGTGCTGGACAGTAGCTGGGCATGAACTTGTTGGGAGCTTGTACAGTTCTTGAACAACGTTCTCGTGTACAATAACTCACGTCTCCCTTTCTTTTGGTAGCTTTACTGGATGCTTCCAGAAAGCATATGAATTTTCTGGTCATTGTGAGGGCATTTGAACTAAATAGTATTTAAGATAGTTGATTCTTTTAGGATGAATAACAAAAGCCCTTTTTTCAGGGCTTTTGTCACTCCTGTGACTGCTGACAGCTTTCCTCCTTGGGTAGACTCATGTCACTGCAGCTAGAGACTGTTGCTGCTCCTACCCTTGCAAATCTGTCGCTGACAGAGTGGTGGACTTGAGAGGATGATGCTGGGAAGGAAGAAGTAGATCCACTTATGGTACATGAAAATGAAAACAGAAATGCAGGCGAGACAAGGTTATCTCTTCTATTTATAATTGTGTACTTAATATTTTCTTCCTAGGTTGTTTATTTTTCATTTCCCCTTAAATTTTGCTTTTTTTTCCTTCCCTGTTTCCAATAGATTCACTGTGACCAGCTCAAAAAGAAGAATAAAGATGCAGAAGATCACATAGAGGTGTGCCCTCATCAGTGCATAGAGATGGAAAGGTATTAACTGTCTTAATTTTACAGGGAGAAACTAATTTTACTTTTTAAAAAGTAATTTGCATTTCATTATTTGAAATATCTAGCTGAGTGTTTCCTGCGTATGTCAATCAATTTGTCTTTCAGAAACCCAGGATAACACTTCTTTTTTGGCTTTAATCTGTCCTGCAGAGATCTGTATCAGTTCGGTTTAAGTAAGTGAAACATAGAAACTTGCTGTGCTGAGAAGAGCAAAATCACAGAGAATATTGTAGGTTGAAAAAGATCTCAAGAGTTTATCTGGTCCTACCTTCTGCTCAAGCAGGGTTACTTAGGTCAGGTTACTCAGGGCCTGTCTAGGTGAGTTTTAAGTATCTCCCAGGTTTGGAAGTTTCACAACCTCTAGGAGTATCATCTTCTTCATGAACTAATTTAGTTCTACTGATAATGGCAGTGAAAGAGGTGGTACTGCAGAATATAGACATAAAGAGGTTGCATTATGGTTACAGCCTCTAACAAGGCTGTGATGATGGCAACTCCTTTCTAGGACTGTCAGTGAGTAATAAGAAGCTTTAAGAAAATTAATAGCGTTGAGTATTTCAGCAAATACTGCTGTATTCACCAAGATAAAAGAGCCAAGGTAGCTGAGAATGATTAACAGGTAGCTTTAAAAAGTATTAAGTATAGTGTGTAGGTTTCAGAGACAGATAAAAAGAAAAAGTTGTAAAGTAACTGTTGTTTGTTTGGGGACGCTTAAGAAATAATACCTTAAAGCTTAAGAAATAATATCTTACCCATATTTCTTCCTTCAGGGAGTATTTTTTCACAGGTTATGTTATTATGAAATAACTGGACTTAGCAGAGCGGGTTGTTCTCTGTCAGCTACTATATGTTAAATTTTTGGGCTACTTTTCCAAATGGTGTTCATTTGTTTATTTATTTGGTCTGTTAGTAGATCACTGAACATATCTCAGGTCCATGTGGAAGACACTGACCCAAATGAATCATGGACTTGTGATGCAGCCTGACTGTGAGCCCAGGCCAGTCAGGTGTTGGTAATGCATCTGCATCCTGACTGAGACTGACCTAGCAGACAAAATGGGCGCAGGCATGTAGGTCTTGTTCTCTTTGTGGTGATGCCTGCTTTGTGAAGAGAAAGGAGGGTAGTATGAAATACTGGTTACACACAGCAACCGTGTGGCTGCATCAGAATTGTAGCTTCCCACAGAAACGGGTACGTGAAGGGCCTGTGTAGGCTCTGCGACTCATGCTGTGTCTGTGCACGGAGCAGCCAGTCCAGAAAGTGCTGTGAGAGGGCAACCGTTTCAAAAAGGTGTCTGCTGAGACTAGCAGAGTGTCCTAAAAGGGGTGCTATTGGTTTTGACAGGCACATGAAAACATCTAGATTTGTCTCCCTTCTTGTTTTTTAACTCTTAGGTTTCAGTTCTTTCAATGCTTTCCTGCCATCTCCCACCAGCTTTCTGCAAGTGTGCCTTTCAGTGGGGGAACTCCTCTGCTCAGAAAGCCCGTGCTACTTGGTGACTCTGCTTGGCTGAGCTTTCCCTTTGATTAATTTTCATGGCAGATCTTGAATTCATTTTCCACTTGTGATCCACACACAGCTATGTGAGTCCTGGGTGATGAGTCTGGGTGATGGTGCTCTGTTTACTGCTACATCAAAGAGACAGTCATCTGGAACTGGCTCGTGGCTCATTTAAAGCCCAAGAAAGTTGGTGAAAAGAATTTAATTGGCTTTCCTGAGGTTTGGACTCAGCCCAAATGCAGTCCATCGGGAAGAAATTGGTGTTGGTACTGTAATTAAGCAGATGATCCAAGTGAAAGGGGAATGATGTTATTTTCCTGATTGTACAGGCTGGATGTGGCACAGAACTGAGGTGGCTGCATTGAAACCCAGCCCCAAAGGACAGGAACCCCCAGGCATGGAGGGGAGCCACACTACATGACAAGCAACATGTCATTTGACATGAAACAGCTCGTCATTGCCATCTTGCACTCTGCGTATTTGTTGAGGGGAATACTCAAAGTCTGGAAAACACTAAATGCCTGTGCATCGGTAGCTTTGCTTCTCTCTTCCCTGAGACGGGACAGATTATAGGTGCAGCTTCAATTAATCACTGGGCCTTTTTTTAATTGTGAGGGAGCTTATTTTCACAGAAACCAGACGTCTTTCCACTAAGAACACGCACTTCTTTTGTCGTTCTGATTTGTGTAATTCTTAAAATTAAGCAAAACTATTAAAGAATAATTGTTTCTGTTCATATTAACAGCACACAGCTTCTCCAGATGTGGCATTTGACAGCCAAACAGCTGCTGGCTATTAAATGTGCCTTAAAAGCTCCATTCCTTTGTCGTAAAGGGAACAGAAGTGTAGGGACGTTTATGGGGTGATAGGCAGATGTTTTGGCTACATCAGATTTGAGTGAAAGTTTAAGTGGTTTCTTTGCTGTAGTCACAGTATGTATGTTTTTTAACCCCTATCACACACCTTGCCTGATAGAGTTCTCTCTTTGGGATGGGAGTGGGATTATTTGTAATCTCACACTTACCTCCCAAGCAACAGTGCCAGCACTTTTTTCGCGACATCTGGGACATCTTAGTCTGAAGACAATGCAGTTCTGCTGCTGGGGGGATGTTGGCTGCTGTTGGTGGCTGGCTGGAAAGCCAACCAGAATCACAGAGTTGTAGGGGATGGAAGGGACGTCCAGAGATCATTGGGTCCACCCCCCCTGCCAAAGCAGGTTCCCTAGGACAGGTTGCACAGGGAGGTGCCCAGATGGGGCTTGACTATCTCCAGAGAAGGAGACTCCACACCCCCTGGGCAGCCTGTCCCAGGGCTCTGTCACCCTCACTGGGAAAAAGTTCTGCTGATGCACTGGGTGAATTTTTTTTGCTGAAACTTGAGTTAAAAAATTAAGTTGGAAATTATTTGAAATAGTGTTTTCCTTTTTCTCTCTTTTTTTCCTAAACTTTCTTTTTAAGTATATCCTCATAATTGTCCAAGGCAGGTGTTCTTTTTGTGTTTGTACCAGTGCAGTACACTTTACGCCCAATAAACTGGTGTTTATACAGGTACATGTGAGGTGGAACATGGAACTAGTGGAGCTCAATTTCACAAGATCAGGCTCAAATTCCCAAGCCTTGAACTCTGAGTGGAGATCTGCTTGCTGGGTGTTGAGTACTGGAATAGCACAACTGATGCTCAGGGAGCTGAACCACACTGTAACTATTCTCTATCAGCTCAGAATCTGCTGAACTTGTAAGAGCTGATGAGGCTGAAAATATTTTTTTCTTTAAGAAAAGTCATCTTGTTTTCTTGGCAGAATTTCTCTATTCCCATTGCTTGTGGGACTGGAAATTCTTTGTCATTTAGTCTTAGCTGGATAAGATTTATTATAAAAATCCCTACGTATTTACATGGAAAAAAAATCTAAGAACTCTCCAAAACTGAATAAAAGGAGAGCAAACATCCTGTAAAATCATCAGCATCATAAAAGAGAAGGCTAGTTCTATAGCTAAAGTGTCATGTTTAAGAATTATATGCCTAAATTTATTCCTATGTTAAGTCGACTTCTAGTACAAGTTATAGTAATTATTTTGTAATCCAGATCTCATTCTCTCCCATGTTCTAAAGGCCTTTTTCTGAACTTAAGTAAATTACCAGAAATGGGGGAAATATTACCTGAAATGGTTTGCCTGGAAATCTGTCACGGTTTTTAATTTATCCGAACCAGTTTGTAATTCAAATGCAGAAATGTATTTATTTCTGTGGATCTGCTCCTTAGGCTTAGTCAGGCAAGAATCCTATGTCCCAAATGCCCACCCAAGGGGATGAAGCATGCGTTTAACCCCTGGACTCTGGAATTCATTTCCTGTCAAAGTATGACTCCACGGTGTTGGCGTCTGGCTGTAAATCCTGGCTTAAAATTTTTTTTTTTTCCACAATTGTTTATGGTATGTATTTGTGCTTTCACTAATCACAGGAAAACGAGCCTTGAAGTTATTTCAAATAGTGTCAGATGCCTTTGGTATTCATATTTTGCAGTAAATGCCTTGGGACGTGTTGTAGGTATGTCCATCGTTGCCATGTTACTGCTGTTAGTAAGGAATAATGGCAGTTTCCCAGTGAAAACGGTACCAGCTGCAGAGCTGGGACTCTACATAGGGTTTGCATGTTGATAACTGTGATAACTTGTTTGATAACAACAACTGGTGATAACTTGTCTGATAACTGTGTATTTTTTACCCATTGATCTATCCTGCTTACAAGCCCAAAGCACGTGGTGCATCAAAAGAGTGTGGGCAGGCCACCAGGAGCTGGGCTGGTTGCTGCTCCATTGTGAAAGCATATATTCGTGAGAAGGTTTTTTTTGTCCTCTGCTGCTTCTGACCAGGAAGAGATGGACTGCAAGGAGTGCTCTTGATGCTATTGAAGCCACTGGTGTCCACACCTCATGCTTCCTTTCTGGTGCTGCTATATTCTGGCTTTAGTGACAGTTTTGGGCCAAATACAGGCTTTGTTCTGGCTCAGGTACATGCATACTTTAAGAAAATTCCCTCTGCATTTACAACCAGCACTTCATTGCCCCTAACCCTGTGAGGTAAAAAATAGACCAGGATTTATTTAGCTGGATGGCATCGATCTGATGGGCTTTCAGTCCCATTCACATACAGTGCATGTGCTGGGCACAATTTTTGTTGTAAAAAACTGAATTGCTGTTAAAAATATACAACAGTTTATACATATTTAATGGAAAAAAGCTGATAGAGCCTAGAAATTGAAATGGTGCAAAGTTGTACCCCAGAGCAAAAAGTGAAAACCGTTCTAAAGACAGGTGAATACGTAGGAGAAATGAAAATATCTTTGATGTGGTGCATAGTTAGCCTCTAGCAGTGAAATCCAGTATGGATATGGCAACTTGCAAACCAGAGAGATGTCATTTCTTAATTCTTGGACGACGTGGCTAGAAGGATATTGGGTACTGTTTTCAGATGTGACATGGATATTATGGGTAATGTTGGGCACTCTCTTTTTCCTACAAGTTGCTAAAACTTTATGGTGGGAGACCAAATTCTTTCATTACATCTGTAGATTCTGTTTCCATGTGAAAAGTCTTAATTTTCAAAAAAGAGGAAAATTAGCAACTAACTCAAAAGTTACATAGATGAGTTTAAATTCTAAGCTTTTTGTCCTCTGCATTAATTATAGCATGCTATGTAAGCAGCATGAGTTATGCTTTCTTAGATTTTCATGTACTTTAGAAAGCTTTTGCACATAGAAGAGATATATTTTGTTCCATATAACTACATGAAAAGGCTTTTCATATTCTCTGATGATTTTTTACAAAACACTACAAAAACTCCAAAACCCTTCCAAATTCTCCCAAATCTGCATGGACTTAAATTTTCTGATATTTTTTCTAACAGGTTGCCTGTTGGCATAATTTAATTATTAAACCCAGAAACACTTATTTTTAGAACTTGTTTGCAACAGTAGAACAGTAGAGGTATTAATGGTGTGGAATCCTATCTGTGAACCTCACAAAAACCAAAAGCAGCTTTGAAAAAATTGCTTTCTGCAGAAGCTAAATGCTGTGTGCCAGCTCACCAGGGAAAGCTCAGGTAATCATCATCAAGAACCATCTTGTTCTGGGGTAGCTCCTCCTCACCAGTATCTTGAAGATGTATTCAAGCACTCAGGTCACCTGTGTGCTCTGAAAGTCTGGACTGTAAAATCAATCTCTGTACCAGATATAATTTTGTATTGCTATAAATATCTCCTTCCACTTATTGAAGTAGCTGATATTAAAATACAGATATTAAAATATCTGCCAGGAAAGAGCATTTGGGGAGTAACAGTTGCTGTCAGAAAACTTTTAGTCTAAAATCTGAGGGAAAACCAAATGCACTGTGAAATCCAGCCGATGAAGTAGTTTTCTGTCTTGTGATGATGTTGAAACAGGCATATTACAGAGCAGTGATTAATTTTTAGGGATTTCAGTCTTGTGTAGTTCCCTTTCTTTTACCCAAGCCCAGCTGGTTCCTACTCTTGCCCAGGGACTTCGAAGCCCAGAAAGCAGAAGGCAGAGACAGAGTGGCAGCAGCCAGAGGTGAACATCATTCGCAGCCAGTGTCAGACAAACTGTGGGGAGCGGGGGAATGATCACTTCCTGGCTGAAACAAAATATTGAAACCCCAAGTCACCATCTTTATGGGGTATTTCCCAGCTTCATTTGTGCTCTGATCTCAGGAGATTGTGGTCACACATCTCCTCTCACTGTGGCTGAACCAGCAGCAGAGATGAGTGCAGCCTGCCTAAATACTTTATACTGCACTCCTGCCAGAGGTTGCTGCCCATCTTTTACTGTCCTCGGGACTGCACCGAGACATCGCTGCTTTATTTTGAACAGTTGTTTTAGTCTAAGCTGCTTTATATTAGCTCAAAACTGATTGAGACCCTGACTACTTTGAGCAAGCTGGGTGAGTGGGTTGTGCAGTAGGGAAGTAGTGATGGTAGAAAAAGTCTAGGTCTGTACAAGAGTTAAACTCTGTCTGTCTGTGCTGCAGCGGGAGCAGGGTGTGTGACTGCAGCCCTGGGCAGTGAGCAAAATATACAGAATCCTGAGGGTTTTTTCTCTCAGTAAGTGGTAAGCTGGTTGCTCTGCTGATCTCACACAGGAGACATGGAGCAAGGAAAGAGGAGAGCAACTAGCCTACCTTTGGTTGATTTGACTAAACAGTTAAAAACCCTTAAGTTTTGAAAGTTCAATCTGAAAATATTGGCCTGTGATTCTAGTAGCTCTGTCTCAAACCCCTCAGTACTGCTCAGTAACCTTTCACCTGGCTTTACTTAACCTCTCCCTTCCTTCTGTCGTATTTCTAGGGGCTCTAAGGAGGCTGCAGCAATAGTTTCTCCCTTACTTTATAACCATAATTTCATGTGCTTTTCCTAAACCTGGACCATGTGTGAGTGTTTCAAAGTCACACAAGTGCTTCAAGTCGCGGTGGCTTTTCAAGTCTTCCAAGCATCTTCAAAAACACAGAGCGTGCTGCGCAGCATCCACCCCCTTCTGTTATGGAAAGCAATCTCATGCTAGATCAGCCATGGGAGTCAGAATGAGCTGAAGATGCTGTTTTCCAGGGCAGTGAGCTTGAGGGAAGGCGGTGTTGCTACTTTGGTCCCGAAGTTTGTGTTGTGTAGCTGATTAAAGAAGAAGGCTATAAATGAAGGCTATAAACGGAGCACTTGGTCATGCTGCTGCCTGACAAGCTATCGTTCAGGAAACTTGCTGTGGTTTTCTTCACAAGCTGCCCCAGGGTGCTTGCGATGCTGGGGCTCACCTGGCAGCCATGCGCAGCTGAGGCTTCGGAAACTGCCACCAGCATTCAGAGCTGTTGCAACCTGCTGCACAATCAGGGAAAACTGCATCAACAAGGTTCTTCTCTTAATCCTCATGGCTTTGAAAGGGAGTTTTGGCCACTGTAGGAGGTCTAATGAAAGACAGTTCTTCAGTTGGGTACTCTGCTGCTTTGAAATTGCACTAGTTGCTCTATTGGTTTAAAAAAAAAAAGGCAGAAAAATTTAGTACAAAGAAGTATCTTTCTGCAGAGAAGACAAATCATGTGATGTCTTCTAGTGCTTAAGGACCTTCCAGCACTAGAAAACCCCAGTCTTGGTTCCTTGAGTTGAAGCCCTATTTCACCGTGCCATAGGTCTGGCTCTCAAAGCACATCCCAGTATCTTGTTTCTGCCATGAAAATTTTTTGGCAAAACCAAGCTTCATGGCAGCTCTGAAACAGCCATGAAATTCCAGCTCATCCAAGGCAGCAAGTCAAAAAAGCCCAAAAAAAGCTCTTGAGTTTTACTTGTCCTTATTTGCTACTGTTTGTATTTTATTGTAGAACCTCTGCAAAAATGATTTTGCATTCATGCTTAATGAAAATGTATCTCTGTTATAGTCTTTGTTTTATAAATATTGAGAATGAAATGAATCATTTTATGTTATTACAAAATTCCCCACGCTTAGGATAGGTGGCTTTGTTTATTGGATTGTTTTATCAATTGCCCTTCAAGAGTTTCCTCAGAACCTGCAGTGTGATCCCTGTGGATTGCCTGTCTCAATGGCAAGAACTGATAAATTCTTACTGCTTTCAGTTTTGCTGGTAGTTTAAATGAAGAATTTGAGTATTTTCTGCCTAAATTGAGAAGTGTAATCTTTCTATAACAGGTTTGTGATACTTTGGAGCCTTGCAGTTTGCTTTCTGGTCCTACATTTCTTTTATTTAGGGTTGGATTTGGCCGATTAGGAAATGGAGGTCTGAGTTTCCAAAAGGCATGAGTATTTCTTGAAAACTAGGGTTGGGTCTAAGGCTTTTGGGGTTGTTACTCCTCAGTCCATACTCTGAAAGTCAGAATCCACCATTATGGTGCATCAAGTGAATCAGCCCTAATTGCTAGTTCTGTGAATTTGGAGCAAGCTCTTAAGTGCACAGGTCTTGTGTGTCCCCAGCAGAGAGACTGAAAGAATTTTCCCACAAAAAATATCTATTTTAATGTTCACAACAGCAATTTTTACAAGATACATGTATTTTTAAAAGGAACTTTCAGGGGGAAAAGATTGAAGTGTTGCAGAAAATAAAAGGTACCATCAAAAACCTGTGAACTGAGCATCTAGTTTTGGAGTTCAAAACCAATCTAACCATTCTGATTGCATTTGTGTTAAAGTTGAATATATGAAAGTATTGAAACTGCAGGTGAGTGACTGGGGTGAAGGGCGTGTGACGGGCTGCATATAATCCCTGAAAGGCTTGACTCAGATTTTGTAGACACAATGTAGTAAAATTAATAAAAAAGAGTGCTTGCTTCAAAATTTTAAATTAATTCTGCCACAAAGCATCTGGTCTGGTTGAAGCTGCCCCTGCTTGCTGGACTAGCTGACCTTTAAAGGTCCCTTCCAACCACACGCAATCTGCGATTGACCCTTGTGACACTGCTCAGTGCTTTTTGGTTGCGTACTGGGAGGGGAGGTAGCAGGAGCTTGGTGCAGCACTGGCTCTGCTGTCTGCAGTCATGTTCAGAACACACTTGACAAATTTACCTTCTCTGTGCTTCAAGTTTTGGTGCAAAGTTTAATGTTGCTGTTTCTTGCAAAGCAGGTGTGAAAGTAAAGAGCTTGATGTTGAAATAAGGAACCTGATAGAGAAGAAAAACACTTACCAGTCACGCCAGGACCCCAATCCTGTTGCCCAAGAGAGACCGAACCCTCAGAGAACGTTGTGTTCCCTTAAGGTAAATGCAGTCTGCTTTTGCAATGATTATCTGCCAGGAAAGAGCATTTGGGGGATGTTCCCAGGGTGACTTGATTATGCACGAAACTTTTTGATTTCTGAAATGATGCAATGAACTTGGTACAGTTGTTTTTTTCCCTGATGCTGCTACTTTCTGTTATGAGGAAGACTGAGTGGGATAATGTTTTATAGTACTTTAAAAGGTCAGCTAAACCCACTGGTTACCCAAAGTGCCACCCCCTTGTAGCCAGCTGTGCCGTTTGGATAACACAGATCCACAAAACTCTATACCCTGGGAGTGCTGACATTTCTTTAGGTTATCGCATTTGGTAGCTCTCACTTAACTGAGTGTGAGCAGAGGTGTGGGGGGACAAAATCCTTGGGAGAGTCAAAAAAGTGTTTAGATACATAGGAGGAAAGAAGAAGAATTAGGAAGATTCAACCCCATGCTTCTCTGATATTACAAACAGAAAGTTGTAAGCTACCTGCAGAGGTGGTCATCTTTGCTTGCCAGCAAAGTGATGGTTAACAAGCTTGTTCTAGGTTTCCCTGTTTCCCCTCTCTTCCCTGAAGTAGCAGGCTGCTTTTTACCATGCCATAGCAGGACAAAAGGAGATCCCTGTTTTCCGCAAACTGGGAAAGGGAGGAGTGGGGAGGAGAGGGGTGATTAACCCATGAATTCCATGTACCTGCAAAGAAGGACACATTGAGTGACATGCTTACTCACTTGTGTGACTTCACCACAGGGCAGGGGGAAGGAAACCACTGAAGGCTATGCCCTGAGGCTTGATGCAGGAAACTGAGGAGGAGGTAAAGGAGAGATGACTCTCCTTTATGAAATCCGAAATTACACATAGCTCCTTTCACATGTAAACCACCATCTCCAAAATGACTCATGACTTTGGGGCATGAAGCTGAGCCCAAGGAGACGCCCCGCCCCGGTGTCAGGCTAGTGGGATTAGAAACCCAGTGAGAGATAAACCACAGGGAGGAACGGGGATTCCCAGCCTCAGGGGAGCAATCAGTGTGGTGAAACAGGAGTCACTGCAGAGTCAAGTAGAACCGAAATGACAGGGTAGAACTGCATGCCACAAACTGTCTGTGGAAACACCTGGTCCCCACGTTAGCCTCCCTCCAGCAGAAGTGGATGGAGGAAAGGATTTGGGGGGTGTAGGGAGGAAAAAGAAAGGATATGGTCACCTCAACTGTTTTTGTGAAGTGCTTCAGTGCTTCACACAGAATACCATGGCAGTGTTTCATCCCCAGTGCTTACATGCTTTATGCATTTATAGCACTTTTTTACCTGAAAGGTGTGTCAGTCAGTGCCTTTTGTAGGCTGAAGGAGTAGAGTTTATGATAATTCTGTGCTAGAAATGTGTTGCCTGCTTTTTATTTATACTTTTAAGTCAAACAGTGTTTCACTGGGCAGGTTGTTGACTGGGCTTTGAGTGACAGCTTGACAGTTGTCATGATAAGCTCCAACAACCTCAGTGTAAGATGTTAGGAGCATTGCATATTGAAATGTGTGTTTTGGAAAAGGAGGTAATATTTCTATCAAACCTTTCAATTACAAAAGTTATAGAGTAGTATTAAAATAAAACAAGCATACCAAAACCACCCCACTCAAACCCCAGAAATGTGAGTTTGTGAAATAAGGTGCTGATTTAGGCTTTAAATGACTGGGAAATTCTTTATGTAAAGATTAGGAAAAAGTTAATACTGAAACAAAGGCATGCCCTTCCCTGTAGTGTTGGTCGTTCATCAGGAGGTTATTTGGCACAGCCATCATTGTTATTCTGCAATTTTTTTTTACTGGAGTAAAGAGTATAAATTGCACACTGCAAAATGGCATTTCCTTCTGCTCTTAAATCACTCACGAGTCTGCTATTGGAACTGTCTGTAAAGAAATGTCTTTTTTTTACCAAGATAGGGTTTTTTCCATTAAAATATATATTATTATTGTTTTAAAGGCAAATACTTGAGAGAGAAAATCTAGGTCTGTAGAATGAAGTAATTCTCAGCACATCCTTCAGCCTGAGATTCCCGAGTCTGTAGTACTTTACTTGCATCATGTCTTGATGCTATGTTCTCTGCTGAGGGAGAGGGAAAAGAGGGAGGAGAAAGGAACACAAAAGGATCATGAAGTCCAACTCCTGGCTCCACACAGGGCCAGCCAAGTCAGAGCATGAGGTGAGAGAAACATCTGTGGAGGGAGGTCACAGCCATTAGAGCCGGCCGGTGTACTCCTGTTCCTGGTACCCACATGCAGTTCGTTGGTTTAATATAGGGGATTTGAGGCCCTGTATGTAATTTGTTTAGGTGAGTGGGTTTTTTAGGTGAGACCTAAGTGTGGCATCATTATTGTACACTGATTTAAGCTGTTCTCTATTTAATTAAATGTGTTTACTTTTGCTAGAGGTGTTGACTGAAAAAAGGGAAAAATATGATGAAATCTTTTGCTGACTAGAACAACTGGGAATCTCTAATTCACTCCTCCTTATCTATTCTCCATGTCTCCTACTCACTACAGCAGGAGCATATGTGAATGAGGAGGATTCCAAGCTCCTGTACTGCAGTCTCTGGAAATGCCTTTTCAGTATAAAGCTGATTACATTCAACTGGAATAAGATAGACTAAATGGAAATATTACTAAAAAGTACTCATGCTGAGTGTTTTCAGTATGTTTAGGGCTTCATCAAGATTTTAGACACAAGAAGGATAATTTCTGGGCAAGTGAGGGTAGAAGTGGGAAGGGAAGAATAGCAACTAAAATAATGGTGTGTCTACATAAAGTTGGCAGAGCTAATATATTTTATGGGATCAGTTGGTAAAAAATCGCTGAGAAACTGTCAAGCACCTCAACTGGTTTGAGTGTGAAGTTGGGAAGAAAAACTTTTCATTTAAGGGTTATCTGTATTGGCAGTAACTATGTTGTAAAGTAGCCTGTTTGCTATAGTTACAAATTATCATCCAATTATTGTTCCATGTAACTGGGGTTTTAATCATCAAACTTGAGTTTGCAAGTACTTGCATAGCCCTGCCCCAGTCTCGCTGGTGATGATGGAAAACAGTGGATAAAGGAAATCCTGCACCAGAAGCCTGTGCTGTGTTTTTACTTATTCTGAAAGCACACCTTGCTCTAATTTTATCTGGTTTTTGCATATTGAGGCACACATTGCATCTGCACGAACTTTTCTGTCTGAGTGAGTACCTAACCAAGCAGCAGCAGAGAAGATTGACGTTGACATACTTGAGGAGAAATCCCTCTCCAAGTACCTGTCTCTGGGTGAAGCATGTGGACGAGTTTTAGACAGGAAGAGGTAGATTCTTCTGTTTTAAGAGCTGATTCTATTTTGACCAAGTAATCTCAGACTAAATCTAGCTTCTACAGTTCTACAGCTGAATGGTCTAATAAATAAAAAACCTCTCAAACAACCCAAAGAAACAAAGGAACCCCGATACAAGAAAGATGTGGAACTGTTGGAGGGGGTTCAGAGGAGGCCAAGAAGATAATTAGAGGGCTGGAGCACCTGCCCTACAAAGAGAGGCTGAGAGAGCTGGGCTTGTTCAGCCTGGAGAAGAGAAGGCTGCGGGGGGACCTCATTGCAGCCTTCTAGTACCTGAAGGGAGCAGAGAAACAGGAGGGGAATCAGCTTTTTAAAAGGGTAGACAATGGCAGGACAAGGGGGAATGGATTAAAGCTAAAGCAAGGAAGGTTTAGATTAGATTTTAGGGGGAAGCTCTTTACAGAAAGAGTGGTGAGGGGCTGGAACAGGCTGCCCAGAGTAGTGGATACCCCGTCCCTGGAAGCGTTCAAGGCCAGGTTGGATGGGGCCCTGGGCAACCTTGTGTAGATCCAGGCCTGAGCTTGGGTGTCCCTGCCTGTGTCAGGGTGGTTGGAACTCTGTGATCCTTGGGGTCCCTTCCAACCCAGACCATTCTATGAAAGTTCACAGCAGATAGCTGATTGGCTAGGAAGAAAAAAAGATGCCTTTACCATTTTGTCATCATCAAGGAAAAAGTTGCTTTTCCTTGAGCATTTTAATGGTTCTTGGTTTCTCACTGCAGTTACCGAAGAGATGGAATGTTCAGAAGTGATGAGCAGCTTCTTTATCTTAATTTGTGAGTGCCTATTTTGTAATCCTGTAATGGATGCCTTTCCCAAAATAGAGATCCAGCACTCTGAAAATGAGAACTTTTACCTTATTGTGGTGGTGATGATTCCTGTTAGAGGATTAAGTGTTGGCCACAGCTTCAAGGCTTTGATTTTTTTTTTTTCCTCCCATTGAAAGCTTCCCAGAGATGACTAAAAGGCTTTTACACTCAGAAAGGCCAGGTCTTCCTAGAATACAAACGAAAAGAGTTCTCTTTTTTTAAACAGGAAAAAACCAACCACCCCAACAGACTCAAAGCTGCTACTAATTGTAATTACAGAACACCATAGAACTAGAAGAGAAATTAAGAAAAGGCTTCTAAACACTTCAGTGTACTTTACCCTGGCAGACAGGGTTGTATGCTCCCACTTGTGAGCTGACTTGGTGAGGTTCTGAGGAGCAGTAAATCCTGCCTGGTCCCATTTGCTTCCTGGGAAGCTTTTTCCCATACCTGGTAGCTGACTGGCTTATTCTGGCTCCTCGCAGCAGTTTCTCTCTACAGGAGCTTCTGGCTCCCGGTTCTGTGCCATGCTCCAGAGTATCTGCAACTGATGTTTTCCCCTTCACCCCAGTCTTTAAAGTAACACAGGACAGCTGTGGTCAAAATTGAAAGGTAAGACAGGTACATCTGCCCATCATGTACAAGCTGCCTGATGAGTTTTGAAAAATATGCCGCCAGTTCTGTCACCGTTACCTGTAGCATGGGCAAAAATCATAAATGCCAAGGATAATGCTTCAGAGGCCAAGTATGTGAGCATCAATGGATGTTGTGGTTTTTCCCCAGCTGGCAGCTGAGCACCACGCAGCTGCTTTCTGGAGGGGGGTAGGGGGAAAGGGAGAGAAAACCATAGGGGTGAGAAGATGACTGTCAAGAGTGGGAGAAAGTTGGGTAAAGGTATTACTAAGAATTCAGGCTGCTGAAGAGAATTTAAATATTTTAAATTATGATTCATAGACATTACAGGAGGCTTCAGGTTATTAGTCAAACTTTCATGTGTAGGTTTGCTCACTGTAATGTTTTCTTAATATGTTTAATTGTATTTTGATCAGTCTCTGTAATAGAAATAGAGACCAGTGGAAGCCAAGGAACAGAAGGGCTCGTGTGGACATTAAGGAAGCATTTTTATCATACACCTAGAAGAGGAATTACCAACCACTGTTCTAAGAGCAACCATATCTCACCAGCTCTCCAAAGACAGAAAGTGATTGTTCTGGTTGTATTAATTTTGTTTTCTTAAGCTACTGAACTTCACTTGCTTGTCTGGAGAGCAGACTCTGCTCCATTGCTCTCTTGTTTTCCATGTGTACTCAAACAATACTCAATGTAAAGAAAAATCTGTTTATATTCAGCGGTGGTTGATGGTGGTTGACATACCACAGCCTGGCAGCAGGGGTAAATGCCTTTTTTTTTTTGGGATGGATAGAAGGGATGTGTGAAGGAAGTGACTTTCTGGAGAGTGAGTGGAAGGAGAAGTAAGGGATGAGAAATGGATTAAAAGAGAATGTATGTAAGTTACTTACGCTCTTGCTCTAAAATGTCTGATAGACATGAGCTAGATGAAGGCCTGTGTGCCTGTGTATTTTAGGGAGGCACAACTCTCCACTGAAGACTATGATGTGGTTTTGCATGTGTTCATGGAGGAGTTGGAGGCAGTTATGCTGTAAGAGGTTTACAAGTTTGTATTTCTCCACTCAGAGATTATTTCCTGCAGTCTGTTCTCTTGTGATTCTATTTTACTTTTTTTGTGTAACCAGTAAATGCCATGCCACAGACTGGCTTGTTCATTTAAAGAGGAAGAGGTGAAATAATCAGGGAAATAAAAGTTCATGTAAGCATTAGGTTGGGATTTATAAAACCCGATGACCAGTTTGTCACTTAGTTATATCACATTTCGCAAGTCTTGAGTTTGCATGTTAGTGGCTGGACTGGGCACGATTTCACCACAGTAAAACCTGATTTTAACTGTCTGTGACAAGGGTGTCGAGATTTTCCCCAGCAGACCTTTACTGCAGCGTTGGAGATGGTGCTGATTTGCATAGCAGTGACTAGCATGCATGTAGTTGGGGTACTGCCCCCCTTCTGAGGTGCCTTTTCAGTTCGTGGTTGTAAGGGTGGCTCAGGCAGCTTGTGGGGAGCGCTCACCTTGGTTAGCATTGATAGACATCCCCTCACCACAGTGCACACATCGTTCCCACTGTGCTGATCTGGCACACTTGGTTTCTCCTTGGGTATCTAGTCTGTAACCATGTACCAAAGAGTGCAGCACTCGGCAAACATATGCTGCCTTGCCTTTGGACAGCACCGCTCACTCTGCCTTTTCCTCCACAATTTACTTCCCTGGTGGTTTGTGCAGACAAGTTCCCCCTTTGCAGACACCCTTCAGCTGATGTTTTTGCTTCCTGTGAAGCTTCTTAGGCTTTCTGTGACTTTGGTGGAAAATTTGTACTAGTGCTACTCCATCTTTAACTGGTACAGTTTCTTCAGGCTGGAAATTGTAACAGCTTTTGAAAATTTACTGAAAACGGGGGGTTTTTTAGGTTTCCAACTGCATTTATAGTCTGGTCTTCAACCAGAATTTTCCAAGCCATTTCAAACTGTGCATTTGATTTGACAGCTTCAAATGCCAATGTGAGGGAAGGCATCTGTGCTGGAGCACTGTTGCCCTTGAGACTAGATATGCGACGTGTAAGATTTCTGATAGTTTTTCATGAATCAGGTGCTCGGTGTTGGTATTTTGTAGCCTGAGACAGACTGTTGTTTCCATGAGTCTGTAATACACAGGACGGTAGCAGGCCAGTGCCAGGGAGCAGGGCATTGTGAGATGCTAGGTAATTGCTGTTCCTGTCACTTGTGTCTAGTGACAGGACTCTCCAGCACATCTTCACTCTTCTTGTGCTCTAACTTTTGTGCAGTCAGAACACAAAGTTATGCAGCATCAGCATACTAAAGGATGCTGCAGACATAGCTGTGACAGACAGACAGACGATAGGTGAAAGGAGACGACCTCATTCTCTGATCTGACACATCTGGCTGACCTTTAGCATTCAGTTGCTCTGTTTCCTTATGCATGTAACAGGGTTTTTGCTTCCTTCTGCAAAGAGTCACTATGTGTAAGCTTTGATTTGACATAAAGTTTTAATGATGTTGTAATATCCAGTCTCTCTTTTTCAATATGTGGTGCTTCCTCTTCCCTCTCCACTACAGACGCTATGGTTTAACTATTACTGCGTTCTCAAAGGTAGCACAGCATGTTTATTCAATATAGAAGCTGGCCTTTTGCTGTGTCCTGGAAGATCATAGAATCATAGGGGTTGGAAGGGACCTCAAGAGACCATTGGGTCCAACCCCCCTGCCAAAGCAGCTCCCCAGCTCATATTGCACAGGTCAGCGTCCAGACAGGTCTTGAGTATCTCCAGAGAAGGAAACTCCACACCCCCTGGGCAGCCTGTCCCAGGGCTCTGTTGCCCTCACTGGGAAAAAGTTCTGCCCTTCTTGCTTCACTCAACCTTGCTTCGCTCTACTTGGTTGCATTGCCTGGCAGTTACCAGCTCTCGTTTCTTCCAGTATGTTAATCACTACAAAAATGGAAAGGAATACAACTGTGGAAATTGCTGTTGTGTTATCATCTGGTAGTTCTTCCTTCTTTAAATCAATGCTGTACCTGGGAGGGTGTGGGTTTTTTTTCTTTGCTAAGTAGGATGACTCCTGTGTATGTTCTAAAATGTCTTTGCTAAAATAACATTTGTTTTTTTAATTTCTCTCTTTACATGACCCAAATTTTCCAGCCACTCCATAAACCAGGAGAAGATAAATAGAACATCATGTTAGGAAGGATATATTTCATATGCAAATATTATAGAATAGTGGCTTTCTTCCAAATTGTGTTTTGGATCTTAAAAAAGAGGAAGGAGCTACTTAGTTGCACATTATGAACCAAAGATCTGGAATGTGGCTGTTGAATTCCAGCATTTCATAGGATTACTTTACTTTGAATTTTTTTTTAAAAATGGAAAGAACTCCCGCAGATTTATATTATTTAGCATCATCTTCCACAGGCTTGCTTTCATTCCATGCCTTGAAAAGGAAATAAGTAACCCGTGTCCCACCTGAAAAAGCCTCAGACCCAAGAATCTTTCCATAATAAGGAAAACTATTTTTCTTTCATGCTTCCTTCTCCAGTCCACCCTTATGCAGAATTCCAAGACTGATCACAACAACACTTTGCACTTTTCTGTTTTCTCTTGACTTTGCATGTGAAGTCTATGGAAGCCTTTCTTTGTTAATCTTTCCTGTGAGTTGAACTTGGTAAGGTCAACCTCTTTTCCAAACAGGAAACTAAGACACAGATGAGAAATGTTTGCTACCTTGAGTAGCTTGAAGCTAGATCCATGCTTAGATAAAGTAAGTACTAGAGCTGCAAATACAGTGTCCTTAAGAGCATTACAATAATCCCTGTAATTCTTAGGGCTATACAGATTATTAAGGGCCTGGAGCATCTCCCCTATGAGGAAAGGCTGAGTGACCTGGGGCTGTTCAGCCTTGAGCCTTTGCTCACAGCATTCTGTTTGATTCTCACAGCATTTTGATTGAGAAACTGTCTGCCACGGGCCTGGACAGGTGAACCCTCAGCTGGGTTAAAAACTGGATGGATGGCGGGGCCCAAAGGGTGGTGGTAAATGACACAAAATCCATCTGGAGGCCAGTCAGGAGTGGCATCCCCCAGGGCTCAGTCCTGGGTCCAGTTTTGTTCAACATCTTTATTAGTGACCTCGATGAAGGGATTGAACGCTCCCTCAGTAAGTTTGCAGGTGACACTAAGCTGGGAGAAAGTGTTGATCTGCCTGAGGGTAGGGAGGCTCTTCAGAGGGATTTGAACAGCCTGGACCGATGGGCTGAGACCGATGGCATCCTGGCTTGTATCAAAAATAGTGTCGCCAGTAGGTCNTATCACCGCCTACAACTACCTGAAAGGAGGTTGTAGAGAGGTGGGTGATGGTCTCTTCAGCCAGGTGACAGGAGACAGGACAAGAGGAAATGGCACAAAGCTGCACCAGGGCAGGGTCTGATTAGATGTTAGAAAAACATTTTTCACTGAAATAGTTGTCGGGATGTGGAACAGGCTGCCCAGGGAGGGGGTTGAGTCACCATCCCTGGATGTGTTTAACAGACGGGTAGATGAGGTGCTTAGGGATATGGTTTAGCATAGGACAGGAACAGTTGGACCTGATGATCTTAAAGGTCTTTTCCAACCTTGTGATTCTGTGAGAAAAGAAGACTGAGAGGGAATCTGATCAATGTTTATAAATATCTGAAGTATGGGAGACAGAGGGAAATGGCCGGCCTCTTCTCAGTGGTCTGTGGGGACAGGACAAGGGGCAATGGCCTCAAGTTGGAGCACAGGAAGTTCCACACCAACATAGGGAAGAACTTTTCCCCAGTGAGGGTGAGGGAGCCCTGGGACAGGCTGCCCAGGGGATGTGGAGTCTCCTTCTCTGGAGAAATTCCAGCCCCATCTGGACGCCTCCCTGTGCAACCTGTCCTAGGGACCCTGCTTTGGCAGGGGGGTTGGACCCGATGATCTCTGGAGGTCCCTTCCAGCCCCTACAGCTCTGATTCACCTTTGTGCAGCTTTTCAGGGAAAGTAAATCAGTTTTTCAGTTATGGTTTTCCCGTAAACATCTTGGGGTTTGTAAGGGTGTACTCTTCCCCATAGCTGTTAGCAGGCTTCACTATTACTCCTTTATAAGCATGACTCACAAATTTTTCTGTCATGACAGTTCACCCTGTCTTAGTGTCACTTAATACTTGTCATACTTACGTAAGTCCTTTTTTACAACTGGAAGTGGAGATAGAAAATCCTGTCCTCTTATTTACTGAAAGAAGCATACCCTTCCTTCCCTTATACACGCAACTTCCTCTCTCAGGATGAAAGGAGCCAATTCATTGCTACTTAGATGCACACTAAGCAGAGTACTGCCTAGCCTGGCATATTAGTCATAGGCAGTGTGCTTCAACCCTCTGGGAAGCCCCAGCCAGGAAGGAGGAAAAGGTTAAAATCAAAATTCCACCAATTATTTCTGAATCGTGTCTGCTTCCACAGGCAGCACTCGCAGTCTTCTGGGTCTTAATACAATTCTCCTGCTCCTTTAAGCCAGGGTAAAATATCTGTTTTGTTCCTCTTCTTCCATAGACTCACAGTGAAACAAATGCTCAAGGCCGTCTTGGATGCACATGGGCAGGTGTGAGTGACATGGAAACCCCAGCAGTCCTATCAGAAGTAAGTGACCCTTTTGGCTGTCCTCTGAACTGCTGTCTGATAGCATGTGTGTCACTTTGTAGGCTGACAATTATGGACTAATTTTTGTGTGTTCCAGTAGATTTACGCTGTTTAAGACTAGAAGGAAATATTAGAACTATCCAAAAATGGATATGGCATTCTTAGAATGAAAACCCTCCGTAGCTGTTGTATTTTCTTCTTTGTTTCCCCCTAAAAGCACCTGGTCATTTTTATTTGTAGTACCAAGGGTAGAAAGTGGGTTGTTTTAGCGGCCCAACAACTTGAGTACAGTATTTGGGCTAGTCGGTGCCAAGTGTACATAGAGCTGTTAGGTTTATGAGTTGTCCTGTTCGCTTCAGTAGGATTCTAAAATAGGCACCTCAGTACGTGCCTAAGGCCCAGATTCTGAAAACTACTCAACATATGAATAACTCCACTGACTGACAGGTAATTGCTTCAGATACTCTAAGTTAAACATGTTGATGAACTTCTACAGGAAGAGGGATTAAAGGTTTTCTGCCGTGAAAGTCAAGTGCTCCACATTTGGAGCTCAGCAGGACTGGCAAATACCAAGTTTTGCCTGTGAAAAGGCATCCCAAAACTATCCTTTGATCTTCTGAGTTGCTATTTGGCATTAAATTTTCTAAGTGAAGAAAACAAATGTATTTCAGATTTAAGACCTCAGAAGTGCTCACGCGTATATACTAGTTTCTCGGGTATCACTTCAGAATTTAGGGAGGGGAAAACAAAAATAATCCCTGACAAGGAATGTGAACACAGTATGTTTCATTTTTATGAGCATGCATCTTTTCTCCAGTACAGATCTCTCTCTCTCTCTCTCTATATATATATCTATGTATACATCACGTGGGTTTTTTTGTCACAATTCATAAAATCTTCTTGGAAATTATGGTAGATGCCATTGTCATTGTAAAAATGAAGGTTTGGCTGCTGCTGTCCTGTGTGGGCAAAACTCCATGCTTTAAAAAACTGAAACAATTGCAGGCCAATTTCCTAATTTCTCCAAATGTCCTATTTGTTTTCTGCATTGCTTCTTTTGAACCCATTGTGCTAAAGGTTATTGCCTTGGGTCTGCAAGTACAAGGGCAATGGTATTAATTATTCTAGTTCTTGTAAATGAAGGGAATTGCTTTGCCCACTTCAATTTATGCTCAACTTCTGTGTTTGTATTGCCAATCTTGAGATAATTAAAATCCTACTCCGTGTTCTATGACTCAGATGGTACAGATAGACATACTGTTTGTTTCAGTGTCTGTCTGCATAATGCTTCAATTAAAGCACAGGCTAAGCAGGGTTAAAACAGATACACACTTCAGAATCTGCTGTGAATGCACCGAAATACAAATGCAATGTAAGAAAATGTTGGTGTTTCCCTTTCTTACATTCACGTGGCAGGGCGGGTGGGAGGTTTTTATACAATCATCATGACTTGAAGAGGAGATGCCAAAAGCATTTGGCATCATCAAATCTTTGAACATTTCTTTTCTCTAGTCAAGGCACATATTACTGACCAAAAAGAAGACCGGATCAGCTGATTCTCTGGAGCAACAGATCCTCTTGCTGGAAAGGCAGAGACGAGAGGTAGTCTTACATTTACCCTTAACCTTTACAGATAAAAACCTCTAGGACAGACCTTACAATATTAGTAATGTGCCCAGGGCAGGAAATCGCTGCATGTGTTACCACTGTTACTTCCACTGTGTTTAAGCCACAGGTGGTCTTACCCACCAGTCCCTCAAGGCCCATGTTTTCCTGTGGGAATCTCATCCTGGGGTCTTGTGCGACAGTTTTTATGTGGAAACTTTCTGCTTTGCATTTCCTTACAGACCGAAGTGTGCGAGCACTTTATGTTTAACCTAGTTCCTATAGTTCCACTTCTCTTTACTAAGTTAGGCAGAGTTCTGTTTGGAGAACTGTTCCTAAAACCAAACCATGCCTTATCGTAACGTGGCTGTGAATCTAGGAGAGGAGAGATATATCTAGTACAAGGGGCAAATTTTCTTAACGATCGCTATTCTTAAGGCGAGGAACCACCATGCGTAGTAGCCAGTGGTGTCTTGCTTGCGGGTAGCAAATTGGAAACCATTCTTTTCCTGAACATCCTAAAAAATGCCCCTATGTCCTACAAAGCAAAATGCTCCAAAGGGACCTGTTTGGCTTTCTGTTTGGTGTGCACACGCGCTGACTTCACTCCTACCACTGACGTGCATGGTGTTAGCTGATCTTCCCATCTTGCACATGTGTGCTTGCTCAGTTTAGTGGTACTGAGAAGTGGGTTTTGCACCCAGTTGTAATTGCAGTCAGCAGGAGTCTTCGATTCCCTTGTCAGAAGACAAAGACCTTCTAATAGGAAATATGTTTATAGAGCTTAGAGCAAACTAACAGGACAGTCCTGGGCCATTCAGGAATCGCAGCTTGGGATTTGTGCAGCATCGCAAGTGATTCACCTGTAGCTTGCTGTGTGTTTGCATGTTTCCTCAATGTTACATCCTGACCATGCAGGTACTTGTAACTGAAATGCTAGAGCACTGGCGGATGGGCTGTAAAGCTCGACAAACTTCAGGCTTGCTTTTTCTGAAATGAACTGGCCAGGTGAGGAGGTTGTGAATGCTCGTAGCTGGAGGCTTAGAATGCCGGTCTGTTTTTTATTTGCTGATAGTGTTGAAAAAGAGAGTTATTTACTGTGACTTCCTGATAATTACAGCTTCTGGAGGTGAACAAGCAATGGGATCATCAATTTAGAAGTATGAAACAGCTTTTTGAAGCACAGGTAACTAACAATGTCAACCACTTAAATCGGAATATGCATGCCTGGTATATGTATGCCGATAGTGAAGTCTGTGCATAAGTACCAACCGGCCATAGCTATAGTAAATATGTTAAGGGGAGAAAGCATCATGTTTACTTTGTCTTTGGCTCACAAATTAAAAAAGATTCATCACATAAAAGTGTGCAGTCTTTAGTAGCACAAGATTACGAGAGAAGCAGGGCATCTCTAAAATTAGAGTAGGGACCAGGGTGGACATGACAGCAGAGATCTTCATGTCATCCACGAGGTAATAAAAAATCGCTCATACTTCCAGTGATCCAGCAGTGCCTGGTATGTCCAGCCACTGATCCACATCATGTACTGTTGGGTCTCGTCCCATCTCTTGTGGCTGACTTGTGAAACCTGGAAGCTTATGGGAGATCCCTGTAATGAGGGAGCTCTCAGATAAATCCTCCATGAATGCTGCTTTCCAGAAACAGCGAGACTCATTTTTTAATATTAAAAAAACAAATTGTAGATGAATATTTTTATTTCCTTTTTTGTCGATATCTCATTGGCATAGCTTCATTCCTTGTTGACAGCTGTGTGCCTTTGCTGCAAACTTTATAATAAGCTGCCTAGTGAAGCTGGATGCATACAATTTTTATTTCAAAAACCAAGTTGGTTTATTGGCCAATGCTTCTCATATCCTGTTCCTTCCATGAAAAGGAAGTTTGCAGAATGGCCTTGTGTGCTTATCAGGAGCATCATCTCTAATACTTTCCAGTAAGCTTTACTGAGATCTGGATAATGCATCTGATTCCATCCTTCCTGCCCCTTCCCCAAAGATAAGAGGAATTTAAATGGCTCTTACTCTTTTAATATGGGACCGTTTTATGCCTCTGACTGGATCATTGGGCTGTGCAACACTGCAGAGGGAGTCCAAATTGCAAAATGAAAAAAAGAACATTGAAATGGAAAATTCATTCGGAGGGACAGACCCATGGTAGCTGTCCTTTGGCATCAAAGCAGTGCAAGACCAACAGAGAATTTGCCCAGGATCATTAAGAGTCTCCACTGCGGAGCGAGCAGCAGAGCTTGGAGATGGGGTGGAGAAACTCAGTGCCTGGGAATTTCATGTGCAACCACTAACCATTAAAGGACCATTAAAGGATCCAGTCCTTTAATGCAGATCTGCTGAGAGCTGGAAGGGTTTGAAGGGGTCTTCAAGGTGCTGTGCCTTTAGGATCCCCAGTCAGCCCAGCGAGGCCTGTTACTTGCTTTTCAGCTGGCAAAAATGAAAGCAAAACTGGATGTGTCAGAGAGGAGAGTCAGTGAGCTGGAGGAGGAGAGACATCGGCAGCATCCAGAAGATGAGAGGCTGCAAGCCCTGGGCAGAGAGAGACCATTGCAGGAAACGGTAGGAGGGTGCACCCTTGTTCCCCGTTTGTGCTTGGTGTTGAATGCCGCCTTGCCTCTCCTCTCCTCGCGAGTGGCAGGGTGTGGGGCTGTTGCATAGCCATGAGATGATATTGTGTGTTTTCTTCAGCACTCTTCAATATTTTACCCAAGGCAGTGGCCGATCTGTGTACATAGAGAGAGTAATTTCAATAGAAATTGGCAGAGACCACAGCATTTGTGTGTGTGGGAGTAAGAGCAGACTGATATAAATGCTGCAGAGATTTCCTTCCTCGCTGTACAGTTCAGGGCGAACTTTGTGAATGAAAATGCTTCGGTGTTTTCAGATGTAATGAGAATGTCGTTGTGGATGTTACACCAAGTGCTTGGCAATAAATACTTGAAGCTTAAGATCCCCACATTTTGGTATTGACAACACAGGCTTTTATAGGCGAGCTGCTTCAGCTCCCTGTGAATACTAGGGATGTAGGCAGCGCAATTCTTAAGGCTGAAAGTGCCTGGGGACACAAGGGGAAGTAGCCTCTTTTCAATGGTCTGTGGGGACAGGACAAGGGGCAATGGCCTCAAGTAGGAGCATAGGAAGTTCCGCACCAACATGCGGAAGAACTTTTTCCCAGTGAGGGTGAGGGAGCCCTGGGACAGGCTGCCCAGGGGGTGTGGAGACTCCTTCTCTGGAGAAATTCCAGCCCCATCTGGATGCCTCCCTGTGCAACCTGTCCTGGGGAACCTGCTTTGGCAGAGGGGTTGGACTCTATGATCTCTGGAGGTCCCTTCCAAACCCTGCAATTCGGTGATTCTGTGATCAGCTGCTCTAGAGCTGCAGGGCTCAGCTCACCTTGAGAGTGAGTGGGCATCTCTCAGGATTCCTTAGTGTCTCCTTAAATGGGTAAAGGAATTTACCTCTGGCAATTATTCCACACTTGTATAGGCATTTACATCCAAAACTAGATCCCTAAGCTGAATTTCCATCACAGTGAAACCACCAACCTGAGTATTGGCATATATATGCCCAACGTATCCACAAAACTTTGTGCCTCATTTTACAAGCACCACGGAGTGTTTCCTATTCTCATTCTGCTTCATGGTACCATACGCTTCACAACCTCTTGTAAGAGTTTCTGGAAGCTGCTCAGATGGCTGGAGTCAGGCTTCTCTCTTCACTCGGTAACACGAAGCAAACCTGAAAACAAGTGGCCATTGCATTGCTTCCAGGCTCAGACAGGATGTGTGTTAGCTGGCTGTCCTGGTTCTGCCCCTGCCAGCAGCTGAGCACCACGCTTGCTCGCTTGCCCCCCACAGCGGGAAGAAAACCGGGGAGGGAAACAGAAAAAAATATAGAAGGAAAGACAAAGGCTACCCATGGTTGGGATAAGGACAGTTTACTGGGACAGCAAAGGGAGAGGTAAATAACAAAAACAGGATTATATAGCCAAATATACAAATTTGGTGATACACAGTGCAGTTTCTCATCAAACCACACAACTCAAGCCGTACAGCTCCACGGCTGTCCCCAAACTGTGCACCCTGGAGCCTGTGCTCCTCCCTCCCCAGCTCCCCTTTACACTGAGCATGACACCATGTTATGGAATGCCCCTTTTGGTTAGTTTGGGTCATCTGTCCTGGCTGTGTCCCCTCCCAGCTTCCTAGGTGCCCTCCTCCTTCTCACTAGCAGAGCAGCATGAAAAGCTGAGAAGTCCTTGACTGCTAAAACAACTAAAACCATCAACACTGCTCTTATACTAACTCCCAAACACAGGACTGCACCAGTTGCTGGAAAGAACATTAACTCTATCCTGGTCAAACTCAGGATGCTGCCACAGGAAAAAGACATTCAGAGCCTTTAGCTTTTATCTTCATAAGCAACACATTCATCTAACTTGCTTATCAGTTACAGTACTGCCTGCCCTTTAATATCAGACAGCTGTGAAAAATAACCTTCACTATCTTTTT
Organism: Zapornia atra; assembly: GCA_013400835.1. Lineage (NCBI taxonomy): Eukaryota > Metazoa > Chordata > Aves > Gruiformes > Rallidae > Zapornia > Zapornia atra. Next base: position 1,914 of record VZTU01004424.1, on the reverse strand, counting down.
TAAAAGGTAAGGATGAACAGTACGCTCACCCGATTTTTTTTTTTACTATATACATAAATAATGAACTAAATAACCATATAATCCAAAATTCTCTTGTGGGGGAGGTTAGCATGCATGGAGATTCAGCCTTAGATCAGCAGTTTCTTTACAAATTATATACTCAGCCAGTAAGTCCTTCTGTTTACTCCAAAATTCTTTACTTTCTGGATGTCATGCGGGGATGTAGGAGATCTACACCTTTGCAGGGACAGTTCCAAAAAGTAGAGCATTTTGAATGAGCAACATGGATTGTAACACCTGTGTCAGCAGTGCTGCCAACTCAAGTTACCTTGTGCTGCCCACAGGTCAGGAGAAGAAGTAGTGCTGGGGGATGGTTCAGAAAAATGCCTAAATATATGTTCATCTAAAAGCACGTGAGCGGGCTGGTAGCTTTACAGTTCAGCAGATGCAGAAGAGGCCCAAGCTGACAGATCTACCAAGATGTTTTCTAGGGCTTTTGGGTTTTTTTTTCTCCTGTAGAACCTGATGTTCTTCATATCTGCTTTTGGGTTTATATATATGGGTGTATATATATATATTTTTGCTTTGTTTTCTTGAAAGATAACAGCCCTTTCTTTTGCAAATGTTATACTCACCTACAGCCATGGAACTGGGATGGGCTGTTCACGCCAGAGCAAATTACTAAACTGTTTAATCTCTGCTTGCATATCTAGTCCAGCAGACTGACAGTACCTATTAAATGTGTTTAAAATAGAAAACCAGCAGCACCAAACACCTCTGAGGCAGATTATGGGCTGCTGCTCTTTCAGTTCTTTTCTTTTTTTCTTATTTTAATGAACCTGGGGATATGGTTCACACAGAATGATAATGTTGTGAACTTTATCTGACCCACAGAGGAAAACTGACTGGTTTGCAGAGGGGTTTTTTTCTTTAATTTTTTTTTTTTAAATCCCTCTGGGTGTGAGTATGTACCCATAGACAGTAATCAGAGACCTAGTCACTGGAAAGTCTAGGTGCCATAGCACCTCAGATTCAGTGTTAAATAAGAAGCAATAAGACGTACGAGTTCAGATGGTTCAAAAACCTGAAAATAAAAGAAATCTTTGGTTATAAATCACCGTGTTATTGGAGTTGTCAGCCTCTGTGAAGGAGAATGTGTGCTAGGAAAAGAGGATGGCAAAGGTCAAAAGCATAGCTAAAAACCTGTATGGATCTTAGTGTTTTGGTTTTCTTTAGTATCCGAAAGGGTACACACACCAGCTTGAGCTAACTCCCTGGTGTGCATTCCCATGCGTAATGAAGAGATACCCTGCTAACCTTGCCCAGTTTGGGAGAAAACAAATTGTTCCAACTAGCCTAGAACAAAGGAAAAGAAAGCTTCTCATGTGTAAGCAACAGTTTCTCAAGGGTGTTTTTCAGGGGTTCATTTATCATGTGGTGACGCACTGCTCCTGAGCCGGAGCAGTCAGGGCCTAGCCGCTGGCTGTGCAGACATGCCTGTTGTGCAATGAAACACCCATTCCTGTGGTGTCCTTTGCCTGCAATTCTTGGAGCTCGGGTTTTTAATCACATAAAGCAGCTGCACAAGAATATTTGAAATACTTTTTTTCTTTTTGCTGCTGTTGGTTTTTGTTTGTGGAACAGGCCCTTCTGTCTCATATATCTGAACAGCTTTTGTCTAAGGTAGCCTGGCAAAAGCAGGCCCGTGAGGAATGCATTAGCCTGCAAGAGAAGCTTATGCGATGCCCTTTGCTTCAGGGTCTGATTTGGATCTTAGCTTCCTTCATTGCAAATTGTACATAGCTGTGCTAAAAGTGATAGAAGAGAACCACACTTAAAGCTTGGCAAATCTGTGCTAATCATTCCTACAATACCATCTTGAAAGAACAGTGTGTAAATCACAGAATCACAGAA
>VZTU01004423.1:1500-13480 GCA_013400835.1 Zapornia atra | reverse complement strand
TTTTTTACTTTAAGAGAGTACAAATGCAGAAATGGTTCTGAAGTTTTCTAAAGAATTTGGTGACAATCTCTATTTGTTTAATCCTGGATATGCCATTTCCAATGATTGTTTGTAATACTTGACTATAATGAAATAATTCCATTTTCATATTGTGCTCGGTTCAAGAGTGAATAATCCATCCATGAATGCTTTATCTAAGAGAGAAGTTCCAGTCTGTGAAGTTGATAAAACATCTTTCAGGCTTTCAAAGCTTGCAGTTGTATTTACTGGTTATAATCCCTAACATAAACATATTGCTGGTAAAAAAGGAATTAATGATGACATGTTTCTCAAAAGACATTAAAAAAGCAGTAGTGGGAAGCTGATAAGATACAATGAAAAGTGTACTATTGCAAAACAAGAAAAGCAAGAGTTCAGTTACTGTGGAATAGTCACTGCAATATATACACAAAAATTGGTTCAGTCTGATTATTATGAGCTCAGGCAAATCTAGGACAATATTTTGAATTTTTTTTGGCTTTCAATTTTCTGGTCATAACAGAAGCTGGGGGAAGGCAATGGATATCAATATTTTTAATTAGAGTTATGAACCATGATCGCAACTTCCAGTGTGTTCACATGCACAGTAATGTAATCTATAAAGTATGTATTCTCCTTCAGAGAGGTAAATTTTCTTTTTCTGGACATAAATGAAAATGCAACCATATTAGTAGAAATGCTAAACCAACATGAAACTAGGAAATCCAAAGAAATTTCAGTCTTCTGGATATGGGTTTCCTTTAGCCTTTTTGCTTTGGTATCTACAACAAGAAACTCTGGTAACATTGAGATCTCTGAACTGACCCAGTGTAGAGATTTTAGATTGCCAGCTTTCATGTTAAGAGCCTTGGGAGCTGTATTAAATTGAGCTGTACTCCGTGTTGCATTAAAAATTTGCAAGCCAAAAACTTATAATGATGAAAAATTCTTATCCCAATGGAATTTCTTATTTTTCCTACTCTTTTGGAATTTCTGTTCAAAAAATATTTTTTTTCTGAACAATTCTACAGAGAGATGCCCTTATAAATCAATCAGAAATAAATTCAACCAGTGACCTGCTGAGTTAGCATTTGAAAGTCTGGTCATAGCCAGAAAGTCAAGGTATGCTCTTATTTATGTGAAACAAAGCAAGATATTGTGTTTAGTGTAGTAAAACAATGTTGCTATACAATCCTGAATCAAGGTATTAATAACCACAATGTAAAAGTTCTGTACTTCATTATTTATGTTATAGATTGTCATAGATTTTTCTAATTGTTGCTTATTTGATTCCTTGTGCTGTCAACTGTCATATTTGTGAACATTCTACACTAGACCTGATGAAAATTAGGAGAAAGTTTGATATTGGTTGAGAAAAGGGCCTAAGGTAGGGACACTACCACAGACAGATTTTCTGGAGTTAGCTCCTAACAAATCATGTTTCTTCAGCCAATTCTGGTCACAGTTTCTGAAGTTCTTCAGCCTGGGGAAAATGCAGAATCATTTAATCTAGTATGAAGTATGAGACAAGTCACTTAATGATGCATCACAGCATCTTGCACTGAACAAGACGATTTACATAGTCAGGAACTGCTTCAGCAACCCATCTTGTACTTCTGAATCCCAAGTAGATGCACATCTTTCCTCTGTGAGCAGGTGCAATTCTGTAGACTTTATCAACTGAAAGATTAGCAGGCATAGCCTTTCTTAAATAATTACATTCTACTACAGTTTCCTCAATAATTTCTGTTTAATATCTGCTCTCTTCTGTATTGGTAATTTACACTAACAAAAGTGACCTACTACTACAATTACATCTCTGTTTTGGCCATCAAATGACTATATGAGGGGAGAAAAATACCACTGCTGCACTGCAATAGAAAGGTATTCTAAAATAACTATAATCAGACATTTTGTGTATATAATCAACTATTCAGGAAGCCTTATGTGAGGAAGATTTAAGTTTTAATTAAAACAATCAAGAATTACCAATGATAATTTGTCACTAAACACACATTGAGTATCATGGCACTTGTAAGTGTTCTTTTATCATCTGCAAATCACAGGAATAAGGGAAAAAAAAGGACTTTTGTGGTAATTTCTAGTTTTCATGAATCTTATTAAGTATTTTGCGTTCCATCTCATGCTGCCTCGGAACACTAGGTTTCTTTAAACATATTAAACTGGTTTTTATTCTTAATCAGTTACTTATTTCACAGATAACTTCCTAAATACATGAAATGTGAAAAATCTTCATATGTTTTGTGTTAACAAAATCCATATTATACATATATTAAGTTTCTGAGTGGTATGGCACAGGTAGAGACATGAGGGCAGTGTGATAAATAATTCACTACAACAGTTGACCTCTTTTTTGGGCTTGTGTGGAAAGGTTTGGGGGGGTGTGGGGTGTGTAGGCTCCAGGGGTGGCTTCTCTGAGAAGCTGCTAGAAGCTTCCCTTGGGTCCAACAGAACCAATAGTAGATTGCTCCAAGACAGACCCACTGCTGCCCAAAGCTGAGTGAATCAGCAAAAGTGGCAGAGCCTTTGTGATAACATATTTAAGAAAGAAAGACCCAATCTAGAGCAGTCTGGTTCTGAAAGTCTACATCCTATGGAAGGGACTCATGCCTGAGCAGAACATTAAGAACTGCATCCGGTGGGAAGGGCTCATGTTGGAGAAGTTCAGGGAGGACTGTGTTCCTTGGGAGGGACCCCATGCTGGAGCAGGGGCAGAATGTGAGGAGTTCCCCCTGTGAAGAGGAAGGAGATGCAGAGATAATATGTGATGAACTGACCCCAACCCCTGTTCCCTGTCTCCCTGTGCCACTGTGGGGTAAGGAGGGAGAGAAAATCAGGAGTGAAGTTAAGCCTGGGAAGAAGGGAGGGGTGAGGAGAGGTGTTTTAAATTTTTTTTGATTCTCATTGCTCTAGTTTGTTTTGCTGGGGTAATAAATTAGATTATTTTTTTTCTAAGTTGAGTCTGGTTTTCCCATGATCATAATTAGTGAGTGATCTCTCCCTTATCTTGACCCACGAGCTTATCATTATATTTTTCTGTCCTCTGTCCAGCTGAGGAAGAGGAAGCGATTAAGCATTGGTGGGCACCTGGCCTCCAGCCAGGGTCTTCTAAGAAAACAAATATGTCATCATAAGAGAAGATTTATGCTCAAGTGACTACTATACCATTACATATTTTATATGGCTGAACTATATGTTGAAAAGTGTATTTTTAAGTATAATCTGATGCCTCGGATAGCCGGAATCAAAACTGAATAGCCTTGGTGACTATTAAGCAGGTATTCTTTATTGCAGCGCCGAGCACACAGGGGATCGCTCCTCCTAATGTGTGTGCCCATTAAAGTCAAATTTCTCATATTTATACAGATTAACTATACATATTCATTATAATTTCTAAGATAAAGCTGGGTTATGCAAATTATTTCCAGGAAGTAATTTATATTAATTCCTCCCAGATAGAGCATGCTCAGTGACACTCAGGGGGTCTTCTGGTGGTCTTCAGGGATGAAGGTTGGACATCTTCCTCGCTCTTAGTGCATGCTCTTTACCTTTCTTCTTACCTGAGCTGAAATTCACATTCCTTTTCACTGAAAACAAGATATACTCTGTCTCTTAATTGGTCATTAGTCTCATTATTTATGACTCCCCTATCTCCACTTTCTCTAGTTTCAATGCTGTTGCACTGTTATGGCTAAGTTTTGTAGCCACTTTCACGAAACAGGCTGCCCAGAGAAGTAGTGGATGCCCTGTCCCTGGAAGTGTTCAAGGCCAGGTTGGATGGGGCCCTGGGCAACCTTGTGTAGATCCAGGCCTGGAGGTTGGTGGCCGTGCCTGTGGCAGGGGGGTTGGAGCTCTATGATCCTTGGGGTCCCTTCCAACCCAGACCATTCCATGATTCTATGCTTCTATGAAACAGCTCATATGATTACAGCCAAATTCTGCCAAAAATCCAAAACTAATCTGTTCTTAAAACCATGAAATTCTGCCAAAAATCCAAACCTAATCTATTCTTAAAACCATGAAAATTCTCATATTAAAGTTGTATTAATTGTCTCTTAAGCTACACCTACATCAATCTATTCAGCATGATTACTTTTCATTGAATTATTCCCCCCTTTTCATTATCCTTACAAATTCTTTTGTAATCTCAAGTTATACTGCTCTATCGTAATGTTTTGAAAAGTATTCACCTGTCTCTACTTGATGTATTATTTTATTTCTTCTCCAGTCCCCGTATGTTATACTGGCCTGTTTACAACACCACAAAGAACATTGAATCACCACACAAGAAATTAAGACTACAATACTTATCAAAATAACAATGTAAAAAGTTGTTTGAACCAGGCAAAGTTTGGGAGCCAGGAAATAAGCTTATTCTAAACCTCTTTAAATCCCCACGATGTATTATCTTGAGCTACTTGGTGAAGAATCTTTGTTTCCAAAAAGACCAGAGGAAACTATTCAATACTACAAATAAAAATGCTTATAAAGAAATTAAAATTATTGGAACAATGTCAATCTTATGGAAGATGAATGAATGAGGCAGTTTCTTTATGTCCTCTCAGCAATCCTGTGATTTTATTTAAATAAGAAAATTAATAGAGTATTAACTCATGGATGTTCACTGTGTGTTAGTGACTGGCTAGAAAGAGGTAAAAAGAACAACAGTGTTCTATAAGCAAAATAAGGTTTTAGGAATGAAAACAGAGAAACCAATGAAGCAGGCATTATGTTACTGAATAGGTATAAATTTAGGATGTATGCAGGAAAAATCTGTTTTCTCAGTTCTTCATGAAAGTAATGTCTGGTGGGTCAAATGAAATTTATGATAAAGCTCATTCAATGCCCTGTGAAGGGATTCAGTGTGTAGGATGGTGTTAATATCTCCATAATCCAGACAAAAATTGGAAGCAAAAATAAATAAATACCTTACTCTAAAGCCCTGAAATATTGTGAGTATATCTTTGTCTCCAGCATCATTTTCAGTAGGGCAGGAAGCAATACTCATTCCTCTACCCATTTGTCAGTACTGTGCAAGATCAATTTTCTACGGGTTGTTCAGCCTAGAACACTGTGAGTCAGCCTGAACCATTAAAAGCCTTTGCCACAGGTCACTGACATCTATTAACTTCAGGAGGTTTTAGGTCAAACAATGTTCCGTGTAGTAGAGTTGTTAAATAGATGCTGCCAAACTCTGTCTGTGGCATAACAATTAGCTTTCACATAAGTTTGGGAGCTACAAAGACTTCCAGGAATTCCTTGCATGTCATCGTTACCAAGCTAGATTATCAAGATCACAGATCTCAAGAAAAAAACCCACAAACTCTTACTGATGATAAATTAGTGTAAGCAATAAAATAATTATACATCTCCAACTTCACAACTGGCTAGAGGGCAAATATATGTGAATTTCACATTTGTGATGTTATCAGGGCATATTATACAATAAAGTCCAGTAGGACCATCAGAAATTGCATTGAAAGAAATGATAACAAATGCAATGGTCACACCTCATACACTATGGTGTATTTGTCTTGCACCTACCATACAATAGGAAGTGATAGAGAGCTGATAGGTAGCGTGATCCCACATTTGTTTCACCAGCCTATTCTGGAATAGCATTACTTCTTGTTTCTATCCCAGAAACAGGGAGGTGCTTTAGGTGCTTTGCCACAGTACTGATCTTTAGCCAATATACTGCTCAAAAAGAAGAGTGTGAAATGTCTGAAGGGTTACCTAGGTGTATTTTTCTCTTGTGTACACATGCACTCTTATACGAAGCTAATATGTAGAAAAAAGAAAAGAACCCTACCATGCCACTTTTATCTGTCAACATTTTCCATTAAAGAATGAAGTATCCATTGACATATTGCAGATATGTTCTACAAGAATGATTTTGAGTGTCTTTTTTGTTCCAGAAAATATAATACTAAAAAGTATATATGCTATAGATGTATACACATATATAAACTGTGTATTTTTGGGGCAACCTCCTCATTCACTGAGCTGGAGGTAGGATGATCAACATTAATGCTTTTTATCATGCTTCATGTTTCATAAACATGATTCTTTCAGTCATGTTTATTTTCTAACACATCACTTTTTTTTCTAGTGCATTGCATGTTTTCCCACCAAATATAATTTTAATATAAATCCTTTCTCTCTTTGATTAGATAATTCTTTTCAAGTTAGAACTGCAAAGTGCAAACTTCATAGTGTAATCAATATTTTAATTATTCTTGTATGTACCCTTCAGGGGTCAAATCCAGGGAGAGAAACCAATGGGACTGCATGCTGAAAAATAAGAAAACAACCCTTTAATTACTGTTCTCCATATCATTTATGGGTCAGTGGTAAAGAAAGGTGTCTAGGGAATTTATTCTGTGTATTCTCATGCTTAGTGGGTGAAATGTTATGCTAGCTTTAAACTAAACTTTTTCACTTCTTCTTTTTAATTAATGCTGTTGTAATACTCATACTTGGAACATCTAGGTATTATGACCATTTGTGAGCAAATTTCAATGAACTTGTCTAACCCTTTTGTTTATGTTAATAGGCTTATAAATCTTGATTACATCTGGGACATCTACTCAGACACTCCAGGCACTTTACATTCTCTGCACCAGACATTTGATGCTGCATTCTATTTTCTCAATTTGATTAGTAATGCTGCACTGACTAGCCTTTTTTCTGTGTTGCCTAGTCCACCACTTACCAAATGAATGACATGATTGCAAGTTTAAATGGTATTCAATGACTTTCCATATGCTTAAGATTGCTAGAGTGGTATAGGAATGAAAGTTATTAGACTGCACTGGTGTGGTCTTATCTTGAAAATAGATGATGGAACTTTACTTAGTTATCCTCACACAAAGCTTCCAAATGCGACTGTGTCTTCCAGGAAGAAAAAAATATATAAAGAGTTATAAAGGGAAATAACAGTTAAAAAACCTTATTTCCTTGATAGCTTGTCTCAGACAAAAATTTACTTGCAGGTTATTTTCCCCGTGCAGCTTCATGAGTTTTGAATACCTGCAGGTTTCACAGCATTCACAGCAGGTTCCTGTGGCTTTATTTTCTTTCAATAGTTAATCACCATTTTAATTGAAAGGAAATAACTGTTTCATTACAGTTAATAACATCATGACAAGTTTAACTTCTGAACTTTTACATTTCTCGAGACTTAGAGTGCTGTTGCCACTGCATGATATTAATCCATCATAAGCATGATGAGGGAAGGAGATTCTATATGAATAGAATAGCATGAATGAACAAAAAGCATGAATAGTTCATGCTTTTAACTTGGTACAATACAAAACCCAATTGTTTCATGCTTTAGAAACTGAGATTAACTAGGATGAAAAATTTGAAATAGATGGGTTTTTAGTAAAATTTATTGATTCAGAATGGAACCTGTGACAACTTCTTTCCTCCTATTAAAGATTTCTTATGAAATAAGAAATAATTTCTAGATGGGGCAGTTAGTTCCCTGTGAGCACTTATTAGACAAAATAGAGGAAAAAAATATAAAGGAAAAAATAAACTTTCAAGAATATCTATGCATATAATGTACATCTAAAGATAATTTTAAATGTTACATCATATGGCTGTCATTTGGTGATTGAAAACTGTTAAAGCTGAACATTCTTTTATGTGTATTTATATATTTCAGCTAGGGAAATAGGAATCATGTTGACGGGAGTGTTTACAAGACTGACAAATCACGACAGTTTTAAACTTTAAAACTAAACTTTACTAATTTAGTTCAATAACATCACATGATTGGTCCTTCCTTGTTATTAATCACTACTACGCCTACAAAACTGCTTGTCTTTAATATTTGTAATTTAAAATTAACCATGCGTATAAAGTACCATAGAGCAAATGCTGTACAGTGAGCATGGACGACTGCAGTTGTTAATCGTCCTTAGCCACTGAGGTCAAGGAGATCAGTCATGAACATTTTTAGTAAAGAAATGGGAAAAAAGGTGTCTTTTCATTGATTTTACTTGCCTTTCCCTGATGTATTTGTGCTACTTGCTTTGATCCTAGCACTGCTTCTTTTCTTTGTTGGTTTTTTTTTACGCAAAACCTCTCATCTGGTATCTGGACATGGTTTTTTTGGGTTTTTTTGTGTGTTATACTACTTTAATGTACTGTCTGTAATCAAAACACCAAAAGGACAGAGACCTTTTAAGTGGACTGATGAAGGGTAATTTTGGACTGCTGTTCATCAGGCCTGAGGAAACTGTCTGGTCTATATAGTCATCTGAATGATGAAATTTGCATTATAGACAGATGGAAAAGTGCCTGGATCTGATGGATAAGGGTGAAATGGCCGAAGACTGATATGTATAGATTTTAAATATACATTACTAGAAGATTTGACACCAGCTTAAGAGAAATTGTTTTTTAACAATGCTGCTTAACAATTAAGAAATTCTTTCAAGTAAACTGTTCTATGTGTAGACTGCAGTGCTGATAAAAATGACATTTCTTTCTCTAAAAGATCTGATGTTCAGAAATGTCTATGTTAAATTTAAGCCTCCTAGTTTTGATGTGAATCTTCCTTATTACAAATTAGATTATTCCATCTTACATAAAGATTGGAAGCAACTCAACACTTAAATTTTAACTAGTTAATTCCAATTCTATCATGTTTATCTATTAACAACTATATCAGCTTTCTCAGCATTTTCACTAGCTATTCAGATGATAGTTGCTGAACACTTTGTAGTTTTGTAAACTTTAAGATGCAAGAAACTGACTTTTTTACTATTATGTAGTGATGATGTTTGACAGAGTTAACTGGGTTTGGAGTTCTCAAATGCCAATTTCCTGCTGTTCCTACTTCATGATTGGAATGAAGGTATTTAGATGAAATGAGTGTCACCCCTGACCATGTTGAAACAAAAATTCATTCCTTGTCATCAGATTTCTCAGAGATGGCTGTAGTTGATTTTGTTTGAATTACTTTGGTTTTTAAAGGTGCATCCTGTTATAAACTTAGGCTATGCAAATGTATCTTCTGACATTAAATGGCACATAAAATGATGTGTTATTAGCAGAAAGTTAATAAGAACATGCTGTTTTTCTGATTGGTAGTTTGGAAGGTATGGTGCACTATTAGGTTATGATATTTAAACTATGAAATATTTCTGGTTTAATTTTGACAAAAGAAAAAGTCTCAGAAGAATAGAGTATTTTATGAATATTTGTTATGGCACACACTATAAAATATGCCTCCAAGAATTTGATTTTATTAGAGTAATGGAAAAGTTATTTTATTAGAAATACCAAAACTAGAATTTTACATCTATATTATGATGTAAATAAATGTCTTGTAAATGTAAATGAATGTTTCAACTCAGGCAGAGTAGTAGCCACTATGAGTCTGTTTTGAATTTGTGTTGGAAACTGTGTTGATAATAGAGAGATCTTTTGTTATACAGTGGTTTTTTTTGTTATTGTTGAGCAGTGCTTATACAACGTCAAGGCTTTTTCTGCTTCTCATACTGCCCCACCAGCAGGAAGGCTTGGGGTGCACAATAGTTGGAGGGGACACAGCTGGGACAGTTTATCCAAACTGACCAAAGGGATATTCCATACCATATGACATCATGCTCAGTATATAATGGACTGGGGGAGGAGGAAATTCAGGTGGGAGTGATGTTTGGAATGGTGGTGTTTGTCTTCCCAAATCACCATTATGTGTCATGGAGCCCTGCTTTACTGGAGGTGGCTGAACACCTGCCTGCCCATGGGAAGTGGGGAATTAATTCCTTATTCCATCCCATTAGAGAGCAGGGTAGGGGAGGGATGGAGAAGTGATAAAGTAACTACATGGGACATAGTTGCTGGCTGGCTTAGTTACAAAAATAAAATATCAACATAAATTCTTACCTATGATGTATTGATGATGATCAGCAATTTTTAAGGAACTATAACAATTTTAACATTTGATGTTCTACTACTACTCTTTTTCTTTTATGTTTTTATTATTAGGTTTCAGCTATCGCAAAGATGCTGATAGCTGAGAACACTAGATCTAAATTTCTGGTTTAAATTTTAATTTAGACTGATGGAGAGTTTAATTTAAATATTTAAATATTTTAATATGCAATAAAATTGTATGAATAGCTATATGATATAAGTTTTCAGGATCTGAAAGCTGATTAACATATTTCTAAATAAATTCCCGTTTATGGAACATCTGTGCTAACAAAGCCATGATTCTTTAAATCCCTAGACTCATCATAAATCCAAATAACATGCCCAACTGTCATAACCTGATATAAAATGCAATGCTTGAGTAAAACATTTCCAAGTAACAATGCACTGGAGACCTAGTTTGTTTGGGGGGGGTGTGGGGGGGTGGGGTTTTTTTCCCCTCAAGATAATAATTTTAGTTATCTGTAAATCACTGGATATCTTCCAGTTCTGAAATATTTTTAATAATTAAAAAAACCCTGATCATGTGATTAAAGCAGATAAAACCCAAACTGGATAGAGTACTGCACAGTTTTGCTAATGCATATAATTTCAATATTCTACACTGCTGGCTTCTTACGTATTTTTGAGTATTGTGTAAATAAGTGAAATAGGTTGAATCTGCAAGAATTCAGTTAAGCATTTGCTATAGTATGACAAAGAAAACATGCAGTACTTAATATAAGAAAGGTGATCGAATAGCAAATTAAAGTGAGGTAATCATAGATTTTAGTGAGAATTTTCTACTGGTAGAGTACCTCAGTGAAAGGTTTTCAGAATTGTGGTTTTGTTTTTGATTTTTTTGTTGCATAGAATCATAGAATCTCAGGGGTTGGAAGGGAACTCAAGAGATCATTGGGTCAACCCCCCGATGTTTAGGTTCTTGTTTTTATTTTTCACTAATGATGGATTAATAAATTAAATGTAAAAAGTATGGTTGCACAGATGATACATCAAAAAGATGGGAGAACTGATAATTCTAAGAAGGGGTTGAAGAACTAAAAAGCTAAAAATATAAAATATAGACAAAATGTGATAACAGAAGTTTTATGATTATGTTAGGAATTTATTATTAAAACTTTAGGAAAAATAATATTAGTGGAAAAAGAGAAGTAAAGGAAGGAGGTTAAAAGAAATTTGATGATATTAGATAATCAGATCGGTTAACCACAGTGGTGCATTTCTGAAGAAACATAAATATGGCTTTAGGATATTTATTTATTCATTTATTTAGACATAGTGGCATCTGTATAGGTACTGCTAAGACCTGACCTAGAACAATCTATAACATTCTGATTACCTTGATCATGGAAGACAAGTTAGAACTGGAAAGAAATTAGAAAGAAATAAAAACTTCCCGGAGAGTGAGGAGTCAGTTTTATGAGAAAGGATTAAAAGAATTAAGCTTGTGTAGCCAACAAAATGAAGAATGAGGGGAGATCAGATTGTTCTCCATAAATACATCACAGAAGAAAGCGAGAGGTAGGGAGAACAGTTATTTAAACTGAAGGACAATGTCAGCACAGGTGTGATGGCTATAAATTGGCCATGGTCTCGACAGGCTATAAATTCAAAATAAAGGTTTCCAGTCATTAAAGGATGAATGAGAAAGGTAAAATATCCAACTGCTTTTCAGATAAACCTTGGTCACCTTTGATTAAAAAAAAAAAAAATTGAATTGATTTTCTTTTCTGTTTGTTATTTTAACTTAGAAAAAAAATCTGCTAAATTAAATTATGTTTTAAATTTATGTGTGGAATGACTGTCTTTATATTTCTGTGTTGGTAAGTATTCAGCTAGAACAATGCATATGTAATGGATCCACACTGATTCAAATCTTTTGAGCATTTTATCTTAACCAAAAATTCAAAAGCTTGCTATGGTCTGTTAGGAAGGAAGAGTCAGTGCTTCAGACATATTGGAAGAGCCAATAACTATCTGGATTAAGTAA